>PVKH010037897.1:0-11397 GCA_004027955.1 Chaetophractus vellerosus | reverse complement strand
TAACTATGTTTTAAAGTAATGAAATATTATGGCTTATTTTGAAAATACAGCCTCAATGACTCAGTTTTCAGCATTGATTACTTAATTTATGGTTTTGAACAAATCTATATAAAATGATAGTGACTGTTTTCATTCATTTGTATTCTATTTTCAAAGGTGACTTAGATTGATGTTTTCTAATATGTACATAGAATTTTCCAGAAGTCTTCATTATCTGTAGTTTAATACTGTCATCCCATAGTTTAGCTTAATTCCTTAAAGTCATTCATGTCCCTGTATAAAATTTAATGTAAATTTTATGTAAAATTAATTGTGAAATTAAATATAAAAATTGAATTGATTTCTGAACTGCTTATGGACCTTCCCCTTTCCTGATAGTACCTTGATGTGGTGTCCATATTTCTTTATAGGGTTCATGTGCCTTAAGGGAGCTGAGACCACCTCTAACTCCATGAATGGGCCATCAATGATTCCAGCCAATTTGGATGATCCCATCTTCCCTGAAACAAGGCTTGGTTCAAGAATGCACTGTTAACACAGTTTTATCAGTGCTCTGCATTCCACCAGGGACACTGAATAGGGCAAGTTCAATCAGAATTTAACCAAAGACGTTTGTTCTGTGTTTGTAACAGCTTATTCTTTCTTCAGCTGGCGAAGGAAAGCATGAAAAGCAGGAAAAGGAAGCATGCAGTCTTTTTGTAACTTCTACCCTGTGAGGAAGAATCCTATTTGTGGCTTCTACCCTATGAAGAGGAGTGGAGTCAACCTTAAAAACAAACACACAAACAAAATTGAAGTTGTAGGCAGGTGAAAAGAGACAGCATAAAAGGAGGTCTTTATCTTATATTTGGTGTATTTTTCACCCAACCCACTCTATTATTTTTTTTTAAATATATTTTTATTACAGAAGTTGTGATCTTACAAAACAATCATGCACATGTGTGGAATTCCCATACAACATCCCTCCATCAATACACCACACCATGGTGGAACGTTTGTTACAGACTATGAGATAATATCATGAGACTATTACCTCTAACCATGTTCCATAATGTACATTTGACACACTTTTTCCATACTCCCCCATTATCAACACAGTACATCCTTGGCATAGATGTATGAATATTACAGTATTGCTGCTAACCACAGTCCATAGGTCACTCCAATTATATTTTTCCCATGCTTCTCCACATTTCCTCCACCCTGCAATAGTGACATACATCTGCTCTAGCTCACAAAGGACACTCTTGCATCTGTACCATCAATCACAATTCTCATCCACCTCTGGGTTTACTGTGCAATTCAGTACCTAGATGGACTATAGTTAATAGTAAGATTTTGATGATATTCTTTCATTATTTGTAACAAATGTCTCACAGCAATGCATGGTGTTGGTGGTGGGTTGATGTATGGGAACCCTATATGATGTTATACCTGTTTGCTTTGTAAGTTCACAACTTTTACTATACACTTATTGTTTATGTATGTTCAGGTAAAAATGATATAAAAATAAAAAATTAAAATTAAAATAAAAAAATAATAAGGTGGGTTGGGGGGAAAATATATGAAATGTAAGACACTTTGGTTAGTAGTAATATTTTGAGGATGGCCTTTCATCATTAGTTAAAAATGTTTGACAATAATGCAAGGCATTGGTGGTAGGGTGAGGTATGAGAGCCCTGAATGATATTATGCATGTTTGTTTTATAAGTTCACAACTATCACTATACACTTATTGTTTATGCATGTTTATGTATGAGTGATATACTTCACTAAATTTTAAAAAAAGGAGATCTTTAAAACCATCATGACACCACTGAAACAATTCTCTTATCTGTAGACTTCCTAGCTATATGGACATGTTAATATATTTTTATGTTATTAGTCTTTAAGACAGTTTGAATTGTGATTTTCTTTTATTTTAATCAGAAAGCATCCTGATTTATATAATTAACTAGATATTACTTATCTAAGAGTTCCTCTTTTTTTCCTATAAACATTGGATTATGTATATTCCTTATTTTATACAAACTTCTGGATCCTAAAGAGAAACATTTACTGCACATTACTATTTGCTTTGAAAAACATGTGAGGGTCTCATTACTCAATGATCCAAAGTCCACACAAGCCTAACTTTGCAATTGCTAATGGCTGCTTTTCTCTCCTGTGCTTGTCAATATCCCCCTACACAAGCAGCTTCTTGTGTAGGCTGAGAACATTGAGGAATATGTTCATTCCAGGGTTTTAACTTCCTCATCCTCCTAAATAAGTTAAACCCATTTTACTTCAGTCATATCTCTAGCTCATTATTATTTTATATAAATATTAGATTTAATCAAAGTATTGAGAAAACTTCCATACTCTATTTCAATTCCAGTTGTGGAGATATTTCAGGTCTTAGTTTTTTCAGATACATCTTAGTTTGGTAACTAAGTGGATCTATGTCCTTTAAAATATCTGTGAATACAACCAAAGACAACTGCAGGTTAAGAAATGGTATTAACTGCCCAAGAAACTGCCATGGCAATATGGTTGTATGATTGTATAACTCACTTTAAAGCTGTACTCTAATTACAGGGCTTTAGAAGGTCACATTAGTTAAGATTTCATTTTTGTTTTGTTTTCTACAGATATCTCCATTATCATACCTCTTATATTGTGTCTGATTCACAGTTAACACAAAATGCATATTTGAATTGATGAATTATTTTGTAATTAGTTTTTTATATTATTCTTTATTTTTAATATAACAAACATTCTACAACAGGATGCACTTTTGATTTCATAGAGATTGCTATTGCCTAAAACAGTATCAGATCACACAATAGTATTCAATATTTGTGATTAATTGAACAAATATCCCCATTTTCCACTCGACCATCACTGCATGCAAGATAAGAGCTTAGCTTGGGGATTAATGGTAGGGGACTGTAGGGGAGAAAACAGTGGACCCAGAGATGTCTGTGTTCTAATCCCAAGGACCTGTAAATAGGTTAGTTTACAAGGCAAAGAGGATATAAATTTGTCTTGAGAATTAAGATTGTTATTGAACTGAGCAGCAGTAGCTTCATATAAGGAGATTATCCTGAATTATCTCCTGGGCTCAGTGTAATCACAAGCATCCTTAAAAATGGAAAAGAGACTCAGAAGAGAGAACCAGAGAGATGTCAGCATGAGCAGGACTCAACCTATTATTGCTGGCATTGCAGATGAAGGAAGAGGTTTGCAGGCCAACAAAACCTCCTCCAAGCTGAAAAATGAAAAGAAACTGATTCTCCCTCTAGATGATCCACAAAGGAATTCACTTGGACAACACTCACCTGAAGAGACTAAGTTTGTGGTAACTTGTCACAGCATCCATAGGAAAATGATACAGGGAGAGTGCCAGGTTCTCCCTCTGTGTTGACATCAAAATTGTTCCCTTTCATCTGTCTTCCCAGTGGGTTTTTTTTCTTCTAGTGGCCTGAGATTTTCTGTGTCATGTCGTTTCCCTTATCCCAACCCCATAAAGTTGTCATCCTTGCAACATTGCCCCCCCAAAAAAAAACAGAATAAACTTAAAGTGAAGGTAGGGAAAATGAAAACCTCAAAAAATCCAACATTTTTATGATGTCAATGGCATTTTTGATGTCTACTGCTCAGTTAATGAAGAAAAAGTGAAAATCTTTGTAAAGAAAATTGTTTTAAAAAAAGAACTATAAATTTTAAAAACTCAAACTTGTTAGAGACTTTTGAGTTATCTGTTAAATTGTATAACATTAATATGAACTAAATAAAAGGTGTTTAAAGAAAGATTTAGCCCATATACTTTTATTGTGATGAGACACATTTTCTATTTGCATATTTGGGTCAATACAAAGATCCTCTTCCTTAAACATTGGTAATTAGTGCAATGAAGCTAGAAATATCTTTGCTTTCAGTGTTCTGGCTCATTTGTGATCTGTTCATGTTAAAAGCCTTAGTGTGAATCACTTCATTCTTTCATTCTGTATGAAATTCTGGAGTATTTTAACCTTTTTAATGTTTTGCTATATTATCTTTCTGTTTTCTCTTTGAAAATAAATATGCAATAATTTTAATAATAAAAAGTCTTAAAATAACAAAAGATATAAAAATAATATATTTTAAGTGTAAACTCTACTTTGATTCCTATGATTGACTATTTTCATAGATTATAAGCATATTTTAATTTTATTTCTCAGGTGACAAAGGTTATATGAATAATTCCTAAAACAAATATGATCAAAGGTAGAAATCTAATCATTAAAAAAACCTGAAATTCATATAGAAACTCTTTTTTCTTCATAGAATTGTATAATCTTAATATCATGAATTCAATAAACCAGTATGAATAAAATGAACTTATTTTAACTACTAATTAAAAAAAATAGTTAAAGTATTCATTTGTGATATTGTATGGTGGGTAAACTTGGGTTCTACAAACTACACAAAAAAAATGGAGGGAAAATAACTGTAAATGCATAGAATTTGGATGATAAAGGAGGGAGAGAAGAGGGATAAGAAGTCAAGAAGGGAGATAACGCTCATATTAATTAGCATATGTGTTTTAGTTTCTTTGACTGCTCAAGCAAATGCAGTGCAAAGCGATGGCAAAGGGATGGCAAAGGGATGAATGTAATGGCTCATGGTTTTGAGGCCCGGCATAATCAAGGTGATGATTTCTGCAGGCAGATTGTGGCATTCCATGACTGGCTGCTGGCAACCCTTGGTATCCTTGGTTCTTCTGTCACATGGCAAGACACATGGCAGCCTCTCGTGGCCTCTCTGTTCTCTACAAGGTTCCATTGAATTTCAGCTTCTTGCTTACTGTGGTTTTCTCTCTCATTATGTCTGAATTTCATTCCACTTATAAAGGACTTCAGTCATAGTATTAAAATCTACCCTGATTAGGTGGGACATACCTAAACTGAAGTAAACACATCAAAATTTCCTACTTAAAATGGTTTCATGTCCACAGGAATGGATTATGTCTAAGAACATGTTTTTCTCAGGTACATAGAGTTCCAGTGTGGAAGGAATTTAAAGTAAATCATGGAAGGTTAATTATCCTGATTATTTGCACTCTATTTCTTTCTTCTTTACACTCCACTCTATCTCTTATTATAATTAGGAATTTAGAGAATCATAGGATGTCTATACCATTATATTCCTTCATAAATTGTAGACTATAAATTGTATACATTTAAGGCTGTATTCCAAGGGAAAAAACACATGCTAAGCTCAACTAATACTTTTATTTATATATTTGGAAAGAGTGAGCCATTGAAATATGAGTTTTCATGCTTATATTCTGCTTCAATCGTTGACACATATCTTATCAGGATTTAATATAGTAACAAAAATACTAGCACAATTTTATTTCAGAGACCTAAAGAAAGGTCCTATTGGTAGGGAAAAGCAAAAGTGACCTATTTCCTCTGCAAAGGTCTTCCTTTTGACCTGGATTCTTAAACTTGTCCAATACATCTATATTAGTCAGCCAAAGGGGTGCTGATGCAAAACACCAGAAATCTGTTGGCTTTTATAAAAGGTATTTATTTGGGGTAGAAGCTTACAGTTACCACACCATAAACTATAAATAAGTTACTTCCCTCACTAAAGTCTGTTGTCATGTGTTGGAACAAAATGGCTGCCGACATCTGCAAGTGTTTGGTCTTCCTGGGTTCCTCTCTTCCAGGAGCTTGTTTCTGTCTGGGCTCAGCTGCTCTGCTCTCTCCACAAGGCCAGGAATAGACTATCAGATGAATGGCTCATCTCTTTTCCCAGGTCCTCTGCCGTGTCTAATGGAGCCGTCTCTCCTTCCTCATGTATCTGCTTCTTTGTGTGTTTACTTCCTGGGCTCCAGGATCAAAACTTTCACCTCCTTTCTCTGCATCGCAGTTTCTCTGTGAGTCCCTGCCTACCAAGGAGGTGGGGACTCAAAATCCTACTGACATGGTCCAATCAAAGCCTTAATCATTATTTAATCAAGTAAAAGTGAAACCTCTGAATCTAATATAACCAAATATGCCCAGAGGAACAAACCAATTTACAAATATAATCCAATATTTGCTTTTGGAATTCATAAACAATATCAAACTGCTACAACATATTAAAAAGTTGCTTAAAATTTGTGAAGGCAAGCTTATTGAAAATTTGGGCTAAATATTTGGGCCCTCAGGACCCATTATAGAAGATTAGAAAAAAATAGAATTAATACAAAAGCTCATGTGCCTAGACACACTTTCTGTAGATACATATTGATGCACCTAAACAGCTCCAGTCATACATTTATGATATATAAGCACAGAAGCCTAAGACAGAATAGAAAAACACCAATTCTCACAGAGGTTTTGTGTTATTTAGGGAATATAAATGACTGGTTCTATCATAAATACCACAAATTTGGGAGTAAACAACTTTTCTAGATAATTCTTCAAAATGAATGTGATTTTTAGGAGAACTGTGAGTCAATAAAAGTGAAGGTAGGACTCTTGTTAAACCTGTGGCTTCAATGGATGCCAATATGGGGTTGTGTGTCTTTTAGGTTACTTTCAATTATAAAACTATTGAGAAACACTGGATATTCAACAAATATATGAAAATTATTATTCATATTGCCACAGCACCTAAGAATGGATGTTAATAATAATTTAGGGTAAGATAGCATCTGCTAAAAGGAAAACACTGCCAGTACCAAAAGCAATTTTTTAAAACTAAGTCATTTACATTTTGATCCAGTGAACAAAGGAAGTATTCCAAGTAAAATAATCACTTAGAAGAAAACTGAGAAGGGTCATACTGTGGTAAGAGTATACAATCAAATATGAAGGAACAGGTGTTGAATCTTCCATAGATTACAACTTTCTTTAAGTCATTTAAAATGACCAATTATGGAAACTATTTCAAATTGAGAAAACAGCTTTATCTACAAAAATATATCTTTGTTTAAGGAAAATGCCACTGTGCAATGGAAGGAATTCTACTCCTTTTTACTTGGAGTTCAATATTACTTTCCCATGCATTTCTGTGTTGTGGTAATCCATTTGGAAACAAAACCAATTCAAAGAAAGGGTTGAACCAGAAAGCAAATGCCTAACTATTAACATTCTTCTGTATTCCTTCTCAGACTTCCTGCAACTAGATTCTTAAGCATAGGTATGCCAACTCTGGTCAGGTGTTAGAAGAATTGAGAGCAATTTTAAGGTCAGCAGGAAAAAATGTTACTTTAAAATAACTGCTTTAAGAAGTGATATGTTGACATTATGATTTCAGGTAATGACACATTTAACAATTTACATGACATAACAGTTTGAAGTCAGAAAATATATAGATTGAAATTTAATTATGCTTCATGTTTGGCTAAAGCCAAATCATTTTTGCTTTGCAAACATATGCTGAGTGAAAGGAGTAAATGAATAGCATCTTCTGTGATACTTCAGTCTGTTGTACATGTGTTATTCCCATGCATTTCAAAGCTTTCTCATGGTTAGCCTTTATTTTGTTCTAAGACTGATTTACTGTTTTATAACTTTACGTGCTGTTTGAGAGCACGATCGCAAAGAACCCAAAAACATTGCCAGCCTAAATTTGACTGTCAATCACAATTCAAAGATATATCTATTGCATCCTTCCTCCACCAGCTACCAATCCACTATCTCTGATGTCTCTTTTTTGGAAAAGAAATAAGCTTTACAGTACATTTGACGTGCAAAGTGAGTTTATTCATTTTCAAATAGTTTTTAGTACTTATATAATTAGTAATAGATAATATTTTATTACTTCTATGCTCTAACATAAAGTTTTCAATGATCAAACATTTCACAGATCAGTGTATCTGTGAAAATTGATTTGATATATTGGATTGGAATAGAACATATAATTTTTCCCTTTAAAATTAATGGAAATTTCTTTTTTACTTAGCAGCTTTTCTCTTATAGCAGAATTCTCAGGACCATATTTAATTTGTTAAATGACAGGTAGATGATATTATCAGTAGTAATAGCAGTGATAGAGATTATAGAACACAGTAGTTGCCTAAGATATATGATAGATCTCTTTATTGATGCTTATCATATTTACCTGAAGATAACAGTAGAAAGCATCTTTAAAACTACTTATTACTAAAAAAATTTTTTTAAATTACTTATTACTAATGGGATAGTATCAATGAGCAATCAAAATACATTTTTGTATTTCTTTATTCTGCAAATCAAAGGTATTTATATATTTTACATCAATATTATTTGAGGACTAATGAGATAATTAAATGAAATACTTTTACAGACAGCATGAAATAAATCTAGCTGAGTTTGCTTTTGTTGTTTATTATTATTATTCAAATGGCATTTGAAATTATCAACATGATTAACAGAGCCTAAAATTCCTGTCAGGCAGGATGATTATTAGAATGTTTAAAGAGATTTTCACAGATAGTTGAATCATGTTGTTGGGTGGGTTCATAGGTCTGGGTTTTCAAGAAAAATAAAGCCATTACCAATATCAGGAAGTAAGGTAATTAACATAGAAATTATGGGTTATAAGAATGTGGGAGGAGTTTACAGCAGTGCAGGTCTGGAAGGCCACTTCAGACAACCAAAGAAATAGTCACTAAGACCTTGACCGGAAGAAGAAAATGAGTAGAGAAGCCAGAGCTCATGGAGAAGTCTACTGAGCAGCTGCTATCCCCAGCCTATACCATGATGAAAGTGAATTTTGGGAGAGCTCAAAAACACCTGGCAAAGCCACAAAATGAGAGGTCTTGAAAAGTTCTGCAAATCCGTTACATCTGGCTGCCATGACCTTTCAAGCATAGTGGCTTTGTCATCACCTCAGCTTCCCAACTCTTGTATGATTTGCACTCCTATTGGCAAACTCTAAGTCATAAAGGGTAGATATAGGAGTTCTGGGAAGAACTATCTCAAACAAGGGAGGGACGGTTGTGCAGGGTTGACCATAGACATTCATGCAGAGTGGAAAAATAAAATTACATATTTATATGAATGTATTTTCAAATCTCTTACTATATAGTCTTAAGTATATAAGTAATAAATTATTGTGAGAACTGTAATAAAAAATGCCTCCCATCTTCCAGTCTTAGATTATGTTTCCAAATTATGTTACTTGTAGATATTTGTACACTTATAAAACCTAAATTTGTTGGCTGGATTTAAGCATTTTCCATGGTTACCTTTATTTTTCTAGTTGGGCTTAGAAACATTCTTCACATTTTAATATCCTTGCACTTTCCTTACAATATAATTTTCTCAACCAAGTGTCAGGTATGATCAAACAATGCACTTGTTTCCTATCTTCTACGCATCACAAGGATTCAGTTTTTTAATTAAGCCATTATCACACGATTTCATAGGTGTATTTTTTAACTGAAATTATTTGTGGGCAGAAAAACCATACTAGTAATAAAAAAGTCAATATTATCTCTTGATAATTTAATATGTACAAAGCAGGGACTAAAGCTTTTACGTACTCTAGTTCATTAAATTATCACAAACTTACTTTATTATCAAGCCTCTTTTAAGATGAATAAAATGAAACTCAATGAGTTCAAGTAAACTGAACAATTCAAAGAGTTGATGAATGATAGAATTAGCATGTAGTGGGAGTATGTCAGGGAAAAGGAAAATGGAAAAACTGGGAAACAAGAGAACCATGTAAGAAATTCTGCCTCCTTGAGTTAACACAATTTTCTAGTGGTTCCAAATTTTTCTTTACACAGATCTTTCCTCTGATTATTATTCTGTAATATTTCTTGAAAGCTGCAGGAAATATTTTGTAACTAAACCCAAGGCCCAAAAAACCAAGCAATCAATTTGATTAAATAGTCAAAGTATCTATATAATATAATTTGCAGCAGTTTGTTAAATTAAAATGCTTCTCTGTCATTTATTTTTTAAAATTCATAGCAAAACATTCTATTATATTTTAAAAATATTTAAGGAATAGGAAGTTAATGATTTTCAAACTTCTTAAACATTTTGAATATTAAATGTTATGTGTATAGATCTTAGTTATTTTGTATTACAGTATTAATTTACCTGAAAAATTAAGCCATGAAGAGTAGAAACATGTGTTTCTAACTAAACCTTTTACTTTAAACGCTTGACAAATTGCAAATATGAAACAAAATTCTCCCCCAAACCATAGACTAATTGGCTGAATATAAAGTCTCTCTGGGGCCAGGAATAACAGCTGTGCATATACATTAAGGCAAAATATGAGGCAAGAGGAACAGATAACAGCAAATAAGTCTGTCATTTTAACTTGAATGATGCAGGGACTCTTAAATGTTTCCTTTCTCTTCTGCATTTGGTTTGTAAGCCTAATATTCTATGTCCGTGAGTAACAATTTGTCATGCTTTATGGTTTTTTTTTTTTTTTAATTTTTCCTGTTTCTGTTGCTTTCCTGCATCCCAGTACTTCTCATTGTCTGATCACGTCCTAGGCACAATTCAACCTGCCACATGGAGGCAAATCTGGGGAGGAGGTATGATTCTCTCCTTACACAGATCTTGCTCTCTCTTCTGGGTTGTCAATAAGCCTGTTCCAACTAGGTCTCATAATTTTAGACTTTTTTCAGCATTGTTTTTTATTTTACAAAGTTTGTAAATATTGCATCGTCTTGCTGAAATTTTACTTTCAAAATGCTTGAGCATTTTGCCTGAATGGGAACAGGCGTATTTTGAAATAAAAAATCTGGGACTTAAATTACTTCTCTTGCCCCTAGCACAATTAGCCAAATTCTTTAAAATGGCTCATGGACTCATTCAAACCCTTGTCCCTGCATAACTCTCTGATTTCTTTAGTCATCACTTCCTCTTCTGCAGTCTATTTTTCAAATTGTTTAATTCTCCTCTTCTTTCTCATTTCTAAGCCTTTCCACATGCTGTTACCCCTCCCTTGTTCATCTTCTGCCCTATTGTCCTAAATAAATACTAGCCATTTTTTTCAGGTATCAGCTTAAAAGTCTTCCTCTTTATGCATTTCATGAATTTTTTTTCTACTCATCATCCTTCCCTTAACGTTTTTCTGAAAATAGTCACTGCATTTTATTTTCCCACCATACTCAGTACTTCAGCTACCATATCACTACATTTTCTTGTATTTATGTTTTAATTGCCTGCTTTCTTCTTTACACTGTAAGCTTTCTGATGGAAGGGCTGTATCTGTCTCGTTTCCCATATTAAATTTAACTCCCAGCAGATAGTGTGATGAATTACTGGTTAAATTGATAATTTCAAATTTGTAAATTCTTTACCTAGACTTCCCTTTCTCTTTACCTAAACACATTAAAATTTTTATTTTTTTTTATTATTTTTTTAAAGATTTATTTATTTTATTACATATCTCCCCTCCCCCCCAGTGCGGGGGCCCGCCGAG
>PVKH010037896.1:0-11400 GCA_004027955.1 Chaetophractus vellerosus | reverse complement strand
CTTTGGTATATTTCAAAAGGCACACCTGTGGCTGACCAAAACAGAATTGGTACCGAGGAGTGGGGAAGTGCCTTTTGCAATTACCAAAATGTTGGAATGGTTTTATAAATGGGTAATGGGTATTTTTGGAGGAATTGTGAAATGCTTGATGGAAAAAGCCTAGATTGATTTGCAGAGACTGTTGATAGCAATATGGAGCCTAAAATTCTTTGTGATAAGGCCTTAGAAGGAAACAATTGTGAGATGGATGCTAAAGAGACCTTTTATGATGCCTTAGAAGTAAATGAAGAAACTGTTATTGGAAACTGTAGGAAAGGCGATATTTTTTAAAGTTGCAGAGAACTTAGCAAGATTAACTCCTGGTGTTATAGGGAAGACAGAATTTGAAAATGGTGAACCTGAGTATTTAGCTGAAGTACTTTCCAAAGTAAACCCGGAGAATGTGGCTTGGCTTCTCCTTGTAGCATATAGGAAAATGCTAGATGAAAGAAATACACTAAGGACTGAACTTTTGGCGACAAAGAAAACAGAGACTAATTCCGGAACTTCCAACTTTCTTGAAATTAAGTTTCCAAATCAAGGTGCCCCATTTGAACATTTAGCAAAACCTGGAAATTGTAAATCAGAATTGAAGATGGAGTTATCTAGGAAAGACTTGTGGAAGGTCTTACTGTCTGATGGCTTGGACCCCTGCTTCCTGCATGCTAAACCAACACAGTTTTTGAGGGAGCTGAATGAACAAAACCACTGTTCACTTGGACTAAAAAGGACATGCAAAGGAGACATTGAAGGAGGAAAAGCTTTGAGGAGAAAACCATGGAAGCTGAGATCTGGAATCAAGACATCGTCTTGGACCAAGGGAGGAACCCCACCCACGTGTCCAGAGAGGGTGAGTTTGCCTGGGAGGCTAAAAAGGGTGGATGTTCCCACCCGATGTTCTGGGAGAGATTTGCCACCCCAGGGTACAGGGAGGGTGGAGCACATTCCTCAAAGATTAGGGCGGTTAAGGTCAGCACCCCATAGATCTGAGAGAGTTGCTCCTGTCCCCCATGGATTAGGGAAGGCCAGGTGGTCAACTAGTTACTCTGAAAAGTTTGGGCCTGTGTACCAAAAGTTAGAGATGGCCAGGTGGCCAACTCATTACTCTGAGAGAGTTGAGCCTGTATGCCAAAAGTTAGGGGGGATGCTGTCTTCACCTCACTGTACTAGGGGTGCTAATGCTCTAACCCAAAGATTGGGTAAGGTGGGGCAATCACCCAAACCCGTTTGGAGGGTGAGGTCTGAAGCTTGGTCGACACCCAGATGCTTGATGAGGGTGGAACCTAGAAAATGGCTGTTGGGCAAGCCTGTGGGTAGGGTGGGTTCCCATGTGGCCTCAAGGAGAAGAAACCATCATCTTAACAATGACTCTCAGACTTTGAAGTGGAATGGAGAATGCCTTGCAGTTTCACTGAACTGTAGAGGATCCATGACTCATGTTTAACATCTCAATTTTCTCCTTATGATAATTTAAATGTGTATATTTTGTCTTTCCTTTTGTGTATTGGAAGCAGTTAAATTGTTTTGTAAGTTTCAGAGTTCTCTAGCTAGAAGGGATTTTGCCTGAAGACAAACTGTATTTCTTTGAACTGATTATATGATTTTGTACTTGCAATTGTTACTGATTAAAGGTTTTTTTAAAAATATTGTAATGTATTTTTGGAATTCAGAGGGTGGAGTGTAACGGTTTCAGTTTTATGTAATTATGAACTCCAAAAATATAAATTGGATTATGCTTGTAAACTCACCTGTTCATCTGGGCATGCTTGGTATATGATTAGGGCATTGACTGGGCTGCAGTGAGTAGGACATCGAGCCCCACCCCTCGGTGGGTGTGGTCTCAAGTTTAAAAAGCAAGGCAGAGATTGAGAGAAGCAGATTTGAGAAGCAGTTCTGATGTTGGAGTGAGCCGTTCGCCCGATACTCTATAGCTGGCCTTGTGAAGAGACACAAAGCATAGAGATCCTCATGGTCTACAGCTGAATTTGTGGAGGAAGCAGAAGCTAAGCCCGGAGAGAAACGCAGCCCCGGGAACAGAGGAACCCGGAAGCCTGAACACTGGAGATGTTGGCAGCTGTCTTGCTCCAACATGTGGACTTTGGTGAGGGAAGAACTTTATGCTTTGTGGCCTGGTAACTGTAAGCTTCTACCCCGAATAAATACCCTTTATAAAGATTGACCAATCTTTGGTATATTTCAAAAGGCACACCTGTGGCTGACCAAAACACACATGCACATATGTATTTTCTTTGTTCTAATGCCTAATAAAAGCCATGATGGTTTGTGCAGCAGCACTCTTCTCCCTCAGTGTGGAGGGTCCCCTGACCCCAGCTATCTCATTTTTCTTGCTCATTCTTTTCATCCATGGCACCACTTTCACGGTCCTAGTTCCTGAACATCAACATTTGGTGCCTGAACAGGGACCTGAAGGTGAATGTTTCTCACTGACCGGTGCATCTCATAGTGCCCAGCAGACCAAGGAGGTCCTAAAGAGGTCCTTAGTTACATCCTTGGAAATATCAGGGAATTGGGGAATCAGCAGTCAAGCCTTGAAGACTACTTGAGGTTCTTTAAGACATTATTGAAAAGCACCGGTGTAACTGTTAAATCCTTGGCTTTTGAGGACCTTTTTCTCTTGTGCAAAAGCATTGTTATTGGTTTCAGCCACAAGGCCATAATATTTTAAATTTAAAACAATGGAAATTCGTCATGAACGCCTTAAGGAGAGCTTACCAGAAGAGAGAAATGATTCCTGGGCATATATGGTCTTCATGTAGTCTTATTTCTGTAGCTCTTGAACCATTACAATCTGATGAAAATGAAGATAATAAACAGGATGCTGCTATTGTTGAACCTTTAGTAGAACAAACTGATACTGATTTTCATCCTTATGAAAATGTACATGATAAAATTAATGAGCAATCAAAATCAGATATGCCCAAATCTAATAAAGGAGAGGAAAAGAAAAGAGGACTTTTTGAAACGTTCCCTACAAGTCGCTATGCCATCTGCTCCAAAAAATGACCTAATACCTTTTGAACAAAGTGTTCCATCTGCTCCTCTTAATCTTTTAATGACCCCCCTAATGTATCTGTTACTGTTCTGGCTCCATCTTCTTCTATGATGAAAAGTATAGCTCGGGAGCTGAGAGGGAGTTGCAGAAGTTATGCAACATTTTTTTCTACTTTTCCAGTAACTGTTACTCCACTTCAGGACAGTCTTGAAAATCCTCAAGGAGGTGTTCAATTTGATCATGTTCCTATACTCTTTAAAACTATAAAAGAATTAAAACAAACATGTACTCAATGTGATGTAAACTCACCTTATACTATAGGTTTAGTTCAAGGCATGGCTCAAGCAGACAGACTGATAGCCTGGAATTGGAAAATTCTTGTATAAACTATTGTTGCCACAGCTCACTGTAGTGTTTGGCAACTAGAATATCAAAAAGGCTTCACTCAACAAGCAGAAGTGCTGAATAAAGCCCTTATCAATAAGTTCATGCTTGTAAGAAAACATTCTGCTGAAAGGTTAACTAAGATCAGGATAACATCCAGCAGCCAGTCTGCAAACCCCCTACTGCCTGTATAAGAATGTGGCTGTGGACTGGTGGGAACTAATAAAATTCAACTGCTGGAAAAGTAAGAAAACTTGGCAATACAGTTTCCAGAAAAATTCTCAAAAAGCAGTAAAATCAAAGATGTATGTTTCTATTGATGTGTTGTAACTTGTTTTGTGTTTGTCTGTTTGTTCAGTGTCGATGTGTATTTTGATACCTCCAGATGGTAATATTAAATCGATAAATAAAAATTATTAAAAGAGCTCTATTCAAATGGCCAAAAAATAAATAAGTGCTTATATTAATAAATATGGATGATAATTTAAAATAATAAAAGTAGTTATAACCAAATTGAATCATTATTTTGACAAATTTGTTTAGTGTTGATGATAATTGTATGTTATAAAATATTTGCTTGGAAACGGTTTCAAAAATCATTTTGGTAACTTATGTGTAGAAGATATATAAGTGTGTTTTTATTATTAAGGAAAAAGAAAGTAATTTTGTCCTAAGATAAAATGATTGGTTATTAAGAAAGAGCAAAATGGGAAACAAAATCTGAATGAATACAGAAAGTGCATGGGAAAGGAATTTTTGTGATCAAAGTTCAGTAAGATTTAATGGCTCTGTCTATAAAGATTTAAAAGCTTTAATGTCAAACAGTATAAGAATACAAAATTAAAGTTTTATTCTTTCTCAAAGTTTCTCAAGTCATTAATCTGTTTTAGTAAATTTTACAAAAGGTTTTTCTCCGAATAATCAGTAGGCAAAAAAGAAAGTCTGTTTTATCAAAGTAGCTTCTTATACTTTAACCTTATCATTTCCTTGGAGAAATAAGTTTTATTACTTTAAAAATAATGTAAAACCTGCTTTCTCAAAGCCAAATCCTGAAAAGTAGTTTTATTTTAAACTGTTACAAATAATTTGGTCTTTTACCTGGAAAAGGGTAAAATACTAAAAATAGTTAAATTCATTTGACATATTATAAGTTGAATGAAGTATGTAAAACTTGTGCAATTAAAATAAATTTTCTAACCTCATGATAATTAAAATTTTTAGGTAAAAGGTTCATATGAATACTTAAAATATATATAAAATTCTTGAAAATTTAATAATGTTTTGGTATAATGTTAGATGAAACTATAATGCTATTAAGCATAATTTTAATTATTTTAAAATATAACAATAATATGTGTCCCAGAAACTACCTCTCTGCCTAAAAATCAAGAGGCAGATGCTTTAACTCAAGTTAATCTGATTTACCCCACCTCTGCTAAAGAAGCAGGTCTACAGATTTAAAAAAAAAAAAGGAGCCATTAGGGCTTTCCAAGGGTAGTGCATAACAGTAAATTATAGTAAATTAAAATAACGCCATTGCAGTATACAGCAGCCCCAAATATTGCTAGTTTGTTGCAAAAAATTAATACCAGTTAAGTCACTATCACTTTGTTTTTAAACTTGCTAAGGCTTTAAACAAGTCAAGCCAGCCCACGTTCCCCCTCCTGTAAAACAGCCACAATAAATCAAGTTTATTTTCAATAATGTGAGCTACAGCCCCAATTCCAATTATGATGTTAACAAAAAAACCGTTGCAGGTATTAAAATTACAAGATAATGTACTGCCCCAAATAAGAAATAATAATTTGTTGTTACCTATGCCTCGGACTATACAAAATAAAGAAATTAAGGTCATTCTAATCATGCTACTAAGACTCTTAAACAAAAGTTTATTCATTGGATATCTGCTAGATAAAAGTCTATGAATTATACATAACATACTTAAACACTAATCAAAACTTTAATGCAGTACATTGCATACTTAAGTAATTTAATAACTTGTATGTTGCACATAAATGTATTTTATTAAATGTATATGTAATTCTTTTGTTTTAAGGTTGGACAGTCCCGAAACCGAATATATTAAGAGAAGGTTTGGCGAGCATTGTTCAAACCTAAAAGTAAAACATCATGCAGAAAACTTTGTTCATCAACAAACCAATGCGTTGTTAGTTAACACTCTTCATATTTCAGGACAGAAATGAAGACTAAAATAGTAAGCACATCAAGGATTTTTTTTCCCTCATTTAAAAAAATTTATTGAAGTATATCATGCATACATGAACGTACATAAATAGTAAGTGTATAGTTAAAGCTTTGAACCAACATACAGGACTCCCATACATCACCCCACCACCACCACTTTGCATTGTTGTGGAGCATTTGTTACAGATGATGAAAGAGCATTTTCAAAAACAGTACTAATAACTATAGTCCATATCTTACATTTGGTGTATTTTCCCAAAACCCACCTTATTGTTATTTTTTTAATTTTTAATCCTTTTTTAAAATTTTTTTAGGATACAATGATTACATAAATGTTACACAGAAATTTTAGGAGTACCCATATGCCACACCTCCCACAAGCTCCCACATATACATCCTTCATCAGTGTGGCACAACACCTGTAATAGATATATACATTTTGGGGCTTTGCCATCAAGCATGCACCACAGTTCAGACTGTAGACCACCCTCTCTCCCACACAATTCTGCAGGATACATGGTGATATAAAATGGCCTATATCCTCCATTGCAACATCACCCAGGACAATTCCCAAGTCCCAAAAAAGCCCCCTTATTACAATTGCCCTTCCCTCTCCTGCCCCCAAAGTGTCCAGGGGCCCCTGGCTCCACATAATTTTGTAATTTCTTCCATTGCGTGAATCACAACAAGTCTATAACAGGACACCGAAAAGTCCATTCTAGTCCATAGTTCTTCCCCCAACCCCGAGGAGTCTAGGATGGTGATGTCCCCTCCACCACCAAGTGATGGGGGCGCTTATATCCCGTGGATTCGATGGAAGAGATTATCCTGCCTGCAGCTGCAGGCTCTCTCCGTTCCCCAGGATAGTTGTCGTCCATCATCATCTCCCCACTAGGTGTCCTGGGTGAGTCCATTGAGTTGTAGAGTAGGAGTTGCAGGTCCACAGAGCCTCTGGACCCAGTTGGCACACAGACAGCCCGTAGTCTCCGGTCTCTGGAAGTACACCTAGAACTCTGGCATCAAATATAGGTTTGAATAGAAGAGACTGATGGGCCATGAGCAGTGAAGACATATTTCAGTCAGACTCTGTCACTCTCAGGAGCAAGGGTTCCAAATTGGGGCCCACTGGTAAGGCACCAAACTCTGGGGCTATCTGCCCTGATATAGGACCTGGATATCTCCAAAGCCCTCAGGAGGCCCTCTGTTTGGGGTGATATCCATACTGGAAGCCTAGGAGGCCCTACTGGGATCTGCATAAGTGTTACCTCCGGGTTGACCTCCCGACTCACTTTGAAGTCTCTTAGCCCTATGAACTCATTTGTCTTTACCATTTCCCCCTTTTATTCAGAGTCTTGTTCTAGACGAAAGGATGTTTTGTAACAAATTAAAACACATAAAGTACACTTCAAAAGTGTTGTATTCCTCCCTGGAAGAGCCACTCTCTCAGGGACTGATTCATAAACCTTAAAATGTACAGCCCAGGGATTGTTGTGTTCCTTCCTAAGGAGGCTAGCCCCTTCCTCGGGAATTAGCAAAATACTCACAAGTTGGCATATTTAGTATCAATTTCATTAATCATAAACACAGTCAACCAAACATCAGCTGCTAATTCAACACTTCCCAGCTAAAAGCTAAATATTGGTAAGTATATATGTAAAACTGCTCGATTTACCTATCATTCTATAACTCTGTTCAATATTAATTTAATCTTTTAACTGATTATGTTATTCATGTTTCTCACTCTAATTGTCAGTATAAGCTTATTAAACTAAATATACATATTAACATTTATCTTATATCTATCCAGGACTTTAGCCCAAAATAAGCCAAGTATATCAGTGTGTCCCCTGGTTTAGTAAGCATGTGAATGTATGTATACATATCATGAAAGATTGGAATATAACAGTTAAACCCCTGTTTCTAAACAATCCTTTGCTTATTTTATATTCTTTCAATTATTAACAAAAATACACTAACTAAGTATCAATAAAAAGTCCTGCCACAAGAAATGTTCAATAAAACCACCATGTGTCAATATTATGTCTTTAAGGCTTTACGCCCTACTCAATCTGCCTTTCCACAAACATGTATTTATCCTCATTGCAGCCCCCTCAAAAACACTTTTAACACAACTCTATAAACATCTCCAAAATTCTCTTACCCAAGCAGATAACCCCAAGGGTCAAGCTATTGTTGAAAAAAGCAATCACATCCTAAAACTGATGTTACAAAAACAAAAAGGGGGAAATGGTGAGGTGTGAGAATGATTATGTCGGCCATTATTTATGATAAATTTTCTAAACCGAAGGTCAGAATCAGATTCATCAGCGGCAGAACGTTTCTGGCAAAAACCAAGCAAAAGTACAGAAACAAATATTAGACAACCAGTTTATTGGAAGAGTGAAGATAATAATCAATGGGAAAAGGCAGAAGTTAGGATAGGGGGTCGAGGTTTTGTTCTTATCAATACAGATAAAGGAGACCAGCTTTGGGTCCCATCTAGATGTCTGAAACCTAGACATGAGCAACAAGAGAAGTCGAAATGATAAGGAGCAGTATTTGGCCGAATCACCCCAGCAGTCTTCTACTCCCACCTGGGGTCAGCTAAAGAAGCTGACACAAAAAGCAGAAAAGATGGTAACTTCTAAAAGGCAAAATGTCACTCTAACACAGTTATTCCTTGCTATGCTTACCTTGACCACCACAGCAGTAAGTAGTGTACCTTCACATAATCATTTGTATTGGGCTTCTATTACTAATCCACCCCTTTTGGAATTATTGACCTGGGGGGATGAATCCTACCCTGTTTATATTAATTAGTCTTTTCATTTTCTTGAGCACCTTGATTCTTGCCTTCCTCTATAACCTGAGGAGGAAGGGACATTTATTGAAAATTTAACTCTGCCGTTTATAGAACGACCTCTTTGTATAGGACATGATCCTGCATGTATGCAGCCACAAAATCGCAGTATGGTTTTTACAGAGAAAAATCAAACTCAAATTTATATCCTTATATGTCCCTCATTACCTTACCATCCTAATGAATTACTAAATCATACATGTCCCTCTCAGAATCGACTGTTGAATGACAAATGGCATACTTGCCATGGTTCATATGAGGTTGTGTTGTTTAATGATTCCTATGGAGGAGTAAAGGATCGGGTCCTTATAGGGATGCCGAAACCTACTGAAAACACAACCGTTAACTGGACAATAAATAATTCAACCATAACCACTAATGACAGTTACCCTTATTTCTGGAATTTTGGTAATACGGTAGCTACTAATAGCTCAATAAATTGGTTACATCAAGGAGGATTTATCCCACAACCATGGGATAATAAATTTAATAAAACACAAAATTATTTATGGAGAATATTTTTGGGAACTGGTCCAGTATTTGAATGGCAAGGCAATAAGACTAATGTTACTAGTTTAACAAAGAAACCAACTCGATTCCTTACAGTAAATGTATGAGATCCTGTAGTTTTTAATCATTGGAAAAGTGACTTTTGGTGAAAGAAACATTAGCTGCTCCGATTGTTCTCTATTTACCTGTCTTAAGAATTCATATTTGCAGGAAAATCAAACTCTCTTCATAGTAAGAAGAAGAAAAGGACTATGGCTACCAGCCCAGATGACCAGGCATTGGCAGCAGTCTCCAGGATCCCAGTTGCTGTGTCACTTCCTCGACCATTATTTGAAAAGAACCAAAAGACTGATTGGACTTTTAACAGCAGGAATTTTGGGACTAATTGGCATTATAACTGCCACCGCTATTGCTGGAACAGCTCTACATCAGGGGGTAGAGCGTCAACAATATGTTAAAGACTGGCATAAAAATGCAAGTCAGATGTGCACAGCCAATTGCACATTGATACGGAACTGAACAATCATATAAATGATCTTGAAACAGCTATTGTACATTTGGGAAATCAAATCTATAATCTGAACTTGTTAAGAGCTCTTAAATGTGATTGAAATGAAAGTTCTTTTTATATTACTCATTTGCCTTATAATAATAGTGAGCATGATTGGGAAGAAGTAAAAGATCATTTGATTGGATATAAACATAATATTTCTTTAGATATTTTAGAGTTGCAGAAACAGGCACTAAGCATGTCTCAAAATGAGCTGCAAGAAACCCCTGGAGCAGAATTTTGGAATGAAGTAACTGAAAATCTTAAGGCTGTTAATCCCCTTGATTGGTGGAATCAACAAACAGTACAAATGTCATTTTTAATGGGTTTGGGGATATTTGTATTATGCATTATAATAATCTGTGTTCTCAAAAGTAGAATTGTTGCCTGTATCAGTAAAGAAAATGGAAAATTGAACATGATTAATGCATTTATGTTTAGGAATTTAACCTTGAAAAGTTCGTTAGATTTGATATATTTGCTCCTTCTGCTTTCACCACCTCTTAATCAATATATATATATATAATCACTTATTCATGGAACCTTAAGAACATCGCCATGGTGTGTTATTAAGATTTAGTTTTCTTCCTTGTAAGAGCTCAAAACCTTGATGAGTCAATGACGGGTAAGATCCTCAGAGGAGGACTACCTAAGACAGGCACAGTCACGAGAGCCTATGGAAGAGGTCAAGATTGAGAAGAGGTCACCTTGTATCATCTTATATAGTGGTTCCTATGATCTTCACTTTAATGTTTAATTAATAAAAAGGGGGAAATGAAGGCATTCTCACATAGGTCTTGGCCTAAAAGAAAAGCAGGCCTCCTTGAATTATGTATGGTTCAGGTGCCACAAGTCTTGGTATGTTGATATAAGATCTGGTACGTGCATGATGGAGAAGCATTCTGTGCTCCAAAGAGTCCAGCGGTATATATCAAGATAATGGTTAACAAGGTCTGTTACATATAGGAATATAGATCATTAAACCTAAAGAATAATGGAATCTGCTGATGTTAACAAATGTGTTATCTATCACATATCCTGTACCCTTGCAAATGCGCACATGTATTTTCTTTGTTCTAATGCCTAGTAAAAGCCATGATGGTTTGTGCAGTGGCACTCTTCTCCCTCAGGGTGGAGGGTCCCCTGACTCCAGCTATCTCATTTTCTTTCTCATTTTTTCATCCACGGCACCGCTTTCACGGTCCTAGTTCCTGAACATCAACACATAAGTTTTGATAAATTGTGTTCTCATGTTCATTCATCTTGAGATACTTACTAAATTCTCTTGCAATTTATTCTTTGACACTTTGATTATTTAGAGGTGTGTTGTTCAGTGTCCAATATTTGCAAAATTTCCCTTGCTTGTCTCTTCTTGATTTCCAGCTTCATTCCATTATGATCAGAGAAGCCGCCTTGTATAATTTCAATCTTTTTGCCTTGATTGAGACCTGTTTTGTGACCCAACATGTAATGTATCCTGGAGAAAGATCCACGACATTTGAGGAGAGTGCATAACCTGCTGATGTGCGGTGTGAGGTTATGTACATGTCTGTTAGGTTTAGCTTATTGATCATATTTTTCTTTCTCTCTTTCCTTGTTGATCCAATGTCTAGTTGTTTTATCTACTGATGTGAGTGGTGTGTAGAATTCTCCAACTTTTATTGTGTGACGTCTCCTTCTCTTCTCAGTTTTCCCAGAGTTTGCCTCATGTACTTTGGGGCACCCTTGTTAGGATTATAGATATTTACTGTTTCCTGGTGAATTGTCCCTTATATCTCTTATAATGTTTATTGCATTTAAAGTCTGTTTTGTCACATATTGGTATAGCTATCACTGCTG
>PVKH010037895.1:0-11398 GCA_004027955.1 Chaetophractus vellerosus | reverse complement strand
GGTTGCTATTTTAGCTAAGTTGAGTAGGAAAGTTTTCTTTAACAAGGTATCATTTGAGCAGAGACCTGGATGAGATTAGGGGTTGAGCCATACAGATATATGCGGGAGAGTTTTTCAGACAGAGAGAACACTAACTGCAAAGGCCCATTGATGGGAGAGTTCTTGGTGTGTCAGAGGAATAGTATGTTGGCAAGTGTGGTTGGTACAGAATGAGGGACTGGAAGAGTGGTAGGAGATGATAGAAGAGAAGTAGAGGAGCCACATCATATAAGGCTTTGTATGTCATTGTAAGGATATATACTTAGTTCTTACTGTCATGAAAAGGCATTGGAAAGTTTTGAGCAGAGGTATGAAATAATCAGACATATTTTAAAAGGTACCTCAGGTTGCTGTGGAAAAAATAATATAGGAAGATAGGGTTGGATATAGAAAGACCAGTTAGGAGGCCATTGCATTTTTTCCAGACAAGAAATGAATGTGGCTTTAACTAGGGTATAATGAGTAGTGGCCTATTCTGGATGCATTTAGATGATAGAACCAGCAACATGTTTGGTTGATTGGATGTAGGGTGGGAAATAAAAAGAAGAATCAAGAATGACATCATATTTTTTTGGCCTGAGCAACTGAAAGAATGGAGAGTTGCCATTTTCTTAGAGGTAGAGGACTTTGGACATGTTAAGTCTTAGCACGTTGGGTATGTTAAGTATGCTGTATTAAATATCCAAGTGGGTTGTAGGCAGTTGGATTTATGAATCTGGAATTGAGAGGAAAGATCTATCTGGAGATATTAATTTGGGAGTCAAAAGCATTTGGATGATACTTACTTCATGTATTTTAAGCTCTATTATTAGGGTATGGATGGTTGGGATTGTTATGTCTTATTGATGAGTTGACCCTTTTATGAAATAAGCCTGGTAATATTATTAGTTCTGAAATTGACTTTGATAATATAACCACTCCAACTTTCTTTTGTTTAACATTAGTGTGGTATATCTTTTTATCCTTTTACTTTTAGAGAAGTGGTAGCTTTACAGAAAAATCATGCATAAAATGCAGAGTTCTCATATACTGCCCTGTTATTAACACCTATTATTATTTTGGTCTATTTGTTACAATTCATGAAAGAACATTTTAATAATTATACTATTAAATGTAGTCCATCATTTACTTTGGGGTTCACTGTGTGGTATAGATCTATGGCTTAATTTTTTTTATTCTAGTAACGTGTATACAACCTAAAATTTTCCCTTTAACCACATTCAAATTATTAATTCAGGGCTGTTAATTATGTTCACAATGTTGTGCTACCATCTGTTACCAAAACATTTTCATCAACCCAAATAGAAACTCTATACAATTTAAGCATCATCTCCCCATTCCTTACCCCCTAGCTTAGCCCCTGGTAATGTATGTTCTAGCTTCTGACTCTAAAATGTTCTTATTCTAATTATTTCATATCAGTGAGTCACATAATATTTGTCCTTTTGTGTCTGGTATATTTCACTTAACATGATGTCTTCAAGGTTCATCCATGTTGTCACATATATCAGAACTTCATTCCTTTTTATGGCTGAATATTATTCAATTGTATGTGTATACCACATTTTACTTATCCATTTGGGTGGATAAATGGACACTTGGGTTGTTTCCATCTTTTGGCAATTGTGAATAATGCCGCTATGATAAAGGTGTGCAAATATCTGTTCAAGTTCCTGCTTTCAATTCTTTTGGGTTATACCAAAAGTGGGTTTGGTGGGTTGAAGCTGTATGTGCCTCAGAAAAACATGTTCTGAAATCTAATCCATTTCTGTGGATATAAACCCATTGTAAGTAGGACCTTTTGTTGAGGTTACTTCAGTTAAGGCATGGTCCACCTCAATCAGGATGGGTCTTAATCCTATTACATTTATGAGACAGTGAAAATTCAGACACACAGAGAGAAAAAGTGACAGGAAGCAAGAAGCTGAAATGGAACCTGGAAGAGAAGAAAGAGACCTGGAGACACTATCATGTGCCTTGCCATGTGACAGAGGGAGGAACCAAGGATCACTGGCAACCAGCCCCAGAATGTCACAGTCTTTGGAGAGAAAATATCACCTTCATGATGCCTTGACATGGACATTTTCCCAGCCTCAAAACCAGAAGTGAATAAATTCCCATTGTTTTAGCTGAGCCTTTTCATGGTATTTGCTTGAGCAGCCTAGGAAACTAAAACAGATGTTTTTGAAACAAGGAGAGGGTTAGAGAAGTTCTCCCTGAGCTTTCATTGGGAGGAAATTAATCAATATTGTCCAGAATTTACCTTGAGTTTGAGGCTGTAATTTATTAAAGACTCATAACCTTTCTGGCCACATCCTTGAAGCCTTGTTTTACTTGCTTATTCCTTAAAGTGTAAATGAAGGGGTTCAATAAAGGGGCAACTGAGGTATTGAGTATAGCAACTCCCTTATTGAAGGCAACTCCTTCTTTTGCTGAAGGTTTTATGTACATGAAGATGCAGCTGCCGTAAGAGAGTGAGATGACAATCATGTGGGAGGAACAAGTGGAAAAGGCCTTTTTCCTTTGCTGGGCAGAGGGGATCTTAAGAATGGTCCTGATGATATTTGTGTATGAAGAAATTACCAGCACCAGTGTCACTATTAAGGTCATAACAGCTAAGAAAAAGTCAACCAGCTCCAGGAATCTTGTGTCTGAGCAAGATATTTCTATGAGAGGTCCAGTGTCACAAAAATAATGATTCAGCACATTGGAGGCACAGAAATCCAATTGACTGGTCAGGATGATGGGGAATAAGATGATAAGGAACCCACCCAGCCAAGAGCAGAGAACCAGCTGAATACAGACCCTGTTGCTCATGATGCTTGTGTAATGTAGTGGTTTGCAGATAGCTACATAGCGGTCATAGGACATGGCAGCCAAGAGGTAAAACTCTGTAGCTCCCAAGAAGATGGAAAAGAAATACTGAGTGAAGCAGTCATTGTAACTGATGGTCTTATTTTCAGTTGAGATGCTGAATAGCAGCCTGGGAGTGAAAGTGGTTGTAAAGAAAATTTCCAAGAATGAGAAATTCCGAAGGAAGAAATACATGGGGGTCTGGAGATGGGAATCCAGTAGTGTGAGAGTAATGATTATCAGGTTACCTAAAATGCTGAATATGTAGGCGAGGAAGAGAAATATGAAGATTATACTTTGAAGCTCTGGAATATCTGTTAGTCCCAGCAGGATGAATTCAGTCAAAGTTTGGTTTTTCATTACTAACCTTTGTTGTCTGTGAAGCAGAGAAGGAGAGAAATGGGTAATGAGAAGGGAGTGGAGTTCAGGAATATTGAGAGGAAACTGAAGCTTTCCATTGGAAGGTGTTCACGGGCAGTTCTGTCCATATGACCCAAACATAATGTCTGTTGGGCTTGATCAGGCCCTTCACAAAAGCTATTTAAGTTCACAGAGCTTGATCTCTGAGGCCCTTTTCTGAGAACAACATAATGGTGAATTGGCACTTCTTAACTTCTGCATTTTTTTTTTTCACATTTTTCCTGCACCAATTAAGACAGTTTTTTCTTTAATTTGTTAATGTGATGAATCACAATAGTAGATTTCCTTTAGGAATTTTAAAGTTTAGCTTTATGTCATATCAAAATTATATATGCATTTAGTTCAAGTCAAAGATTTTGACATGACTTCTTATGTAAAGCTACAGTCTTTTGAGACCACCCATTTTTCACTGCCAGAAGCAACCACTTTCAAGTCATTTTATTTTATTTTGGCAGAGACTGTTAATTTGCTCACCCAAATCTAGCTGGGCACATAACATTTTCTAGCTTCCTTTCTGCATTTTAGTTTTTACCCCTTTATTTTCACTGTTTTGTTTTCTTCTCACATCTATGAAATCTCTCTCCTATGTCCCTGGTGGCAATGTTTCATCTTTTCCCAGCCTTATTGTCTTGGTCATTGCTTCAATCCTACCTTCTCCGGTATATTGGACACCTGCCCCATCCTTTTGATATAACTGATAAAAATTTCAACTCTCCGAGGTAGGAGTGAACAGCTCTCTTCATACATTTTGGCTTTTTGCACCTGGGAGCATGGCTTGAGAATGTTTTGAAATATTGCGTCGTTTTCTGTATGAACCTCCTTTTCCTAACTTCGGCTGATAGTAGATATAGCAGATAACCAATAATCCCAGGAAGGCTTTCTCTAACTGCTTTAAACATTCAGGGGGTCTATTTATGTATACCTGGATCCCTTCCCATGCGTTTTCAGCATGCTGGACACAGGTGTGACTCTGGTTTAAAAAACTAGGGAAGAGTCTGTCTGGTCCCTTACAGATTAATAATGGTTCCTTCTAGGAAAGAACCTGCTAAGGTTAAGGATCCCTTTGGGCATTGTATTAGTCAGTGTTCTCCAGAAAAATAGAAGTAATAGGATATGTGTGTGTGTGTGTGTGTGTGTATGTGTGTATGACAGAAAGGGATATATATATAAAGGAATTGGCTCACGTGATTGTGGGGACCAGTAAATCTGAAATATGTAGGGCAGGCCAGCAGGCTGGAAATTCCAGTAAGAGTTGATGTTGAATGGAGTCTTGAGTCTGAAATCCATAGGGGATTTCAGTAGGTTGTAAACTCATAGAGGAGTAGATGGTGATCTTGAAGTAGAATTTCTTCTTCTTCTGGAAACCACAACTTTGCTCTTAAGGCCTTCAACTGATTGGATGAGGCACACACACATCACAAGGGCTATCACCTTAATTTAAAGTCATTGATTGTAGATGCTAATTACATTTGCAAAATACTTTCACAGCAACGTCTAGGCCAGTGTTTGACCAAACAACTGGACACCAAAACTAGCCAAATTGACACAAAATTAACCATCACAGAAATCTACCTTGTATTTTGATCTTCCAAAGTCCCTGACATAAAGGAACCACATGGGCCTTCTGAGATGGCCAGAACAGATTCCAACATGAATTCCATCTGTGCCCTTGGACCATTGTAATCACTGGGCTGCATGTTCAAGGCAATGTCATCCAGTGACTGAGAGGATCAGGTTTCTGAGGAATGTTCTGTTCACTAACCTTTGGTCTTTGGAGAATTTCTCTATGTTATCATTCAAAAATTCACGTTCATGTTTCACATAAATACCAGCACAAATGTGCATAAGTAATTGTTCAAAGATGTCATTTCAACATTGTTGTTATAACAAAATGTAAAAAATAAAAATTCCACCAGTAGTTGAATGGCTAAATAAATAATGACCATTCCTAATGTGGAATAACATGGGGAATTTATGTGTACTGATTTTCTCTGAGTAAGAAACTGGAAGTTTATATGAGTATTTCTAAGTGTGTAGAAAAACTTCCAGAAAATTCCAAATGGTCAATGATAGTTATTACTGGAGTGACACTGAGCAAAAAATGAAGATGTTGACTTTCCCTTTTTAATTTATACCCACCTTGATAGTTTAATTGAAAACAACAACAACAACAACAAGCCTGTATAAGCTTGTAATGGTAAAAAAGCAAAGAGTAATAGAAATTCACATTCAGATGGATCTCATGATCCACCTTCACAGAAAGATAACCTTGATGATCTGTGGGCTTACTCACTTTTTTTGACACTCAGGAAAGATGATGAGGGATTTTACCCCTGGATGCCATGTGGTTGAGTCAAAACCAAGAAGTCAGATGTGCATGAAAAGGTGGAATTAAATTTAACATATTTGCTTCCGCAAAACTGATTCATACCCTGATTGGTCACAAAGCATAAAGGCGCTATGTGAAAACAATAGTTTCTAACTCCCCTTGCCTTTAAAAAATTGTTAAAGGCTCTTTCTCTGATTGATCCAAATTGGAAATGGACCCATAATCCTTAGGGAGGTTGCCTCTTTAAAGCTAATCAAAGAGTAGGGAAACACTCTACTCTTCAAAGTTTTATTTTGTCTGAAAGTTGGCTGTGGACTTCTTTGCATATTTTATACCAATTTGAGTGATACACATTTTATCTAGTTTACCCAGCAGAGACATTGGAGGGATAAATTATTGCTCTGGGGACTCCAGTCCAGAAACGTTAATTGACTTTTAAAAAAATAATGTTGCGAATAAACTTTTAACAAGTGACTGGGGAGGATGTTCCTAAGAGACGTGTGAGGAAACTGCCTCGAAAGCATCAGTGACAGGATAAAAGCCTTGTGGGAACTGCAACAATAATAACAAGAATAGTAAAGCAATGCAACATAATCAATTTATTGTGCAGTTTATCTGAGCTGGGAAGAGTTTTAACAGTTTCCATGTCTTTTATTATTTTATGCTTATAACATTTGAGGAAGTTATCAAGTTGCCTTATCTGTAAAATATGGGTAAAAATAGTACCCGAATGGTAAGTTTGTTATGTGAATTAGAAAATTAGAAAAGTGCTAGGCATATAGTAAAAACTAGATAAGTTAATATTATTATTTTGCCCGTTTTGTAGATGAGGGAATGAAACATGGAAGTTATGTAATTGCCCAAGGTCACATAAAAGGTACTATGAATTGTTGGGATTTGACAGCAGGTTTATCTGATTATATAACACACTATAGTATGCCTCCTTTGGAGCATGAGGTATGCAGAAGTATTGCTTGCTTTCTCTTGCCTTTGGCATTACTGTATCACCATTGTGGAGGCTCAGGATTTATTTTGGAACAGCCCCTTTCCTTTCTGTTCCTGGTACATTGTTCTCTGATTCCTGCTTTGTGATGGAAGGTAGGATGATCTGTGCCCCTCATCCTTTTCTCTATAAGCATCGACTCCCTTGCCTATGACCCCTTCCCACTTCCTTTCTGATTTTGCAACTCTAGGATCCTCTGATCCACATATCTTCAGTCCCCGAATCATTTATATAGAAATGTCAAATGTGGACCGATTTCCAAAGACCACGGATTCTTTGAAAGAGAGGTGCATGGTGTTGTGTTGAGCAGAACTTTGGCCAAGGGACTAAATGGTACTTAATTTTACTCTTGAATTTGGTAATAAGAAAGTTTTTATTATTATAGTTTATCCAAGGTAAATCTGTGAGTTCATGAAGTTTGTCTTTAGTTCTCTGTAGTGAACATTTTTTTTTTTACTCTTTAGCCTTAGGCAGAGAGTCCTGAAGGATGAATGTTGCAAATACAGATTTTGAGTTTGATAATGTGTAATTGGTCAACAATCCTTCATCCTTCAGATTGCCAGAGAGACAAAACAAGCTCAGGGAGATGGCTGAAGGACAAAGATGTATAAATCAAGACAGGAGATATATTGGAAAGGGATGATGACATGACGATGAGTATGAGAAGATGAGGAAAATCAAGATGGTCTAAATTAGTAGAAGAGGTAATGCTTTACAGGAGACAAAAGGTGGAAGCATGCATTCCTTCAACAGATGTATGGATAAACAAAATGTGGTGTAAACATACAATGGAATATTATTCAACTATAAAAAGGAATTGCTCTGATTACAATGTGGATGAACCTTGAAGACATCATTTTGAGTGAAATAAACCAGACACAAAATGACAAATATTGTATGATCTTGCTTATATGAAAACCTCTTCAAAGCAAATTTCATAGAGATGGAGCATAGATTATAGGTTACCAGGGGTCAGGAACAGGGAGGGGAGGAGAGAGGTATTGCTTAATGGGTACAGAGTTTCTGTTTGAGGTGATGAAAAAATTGGGGTAATAGATGGTGATGATAACACTCTTGTTTTTGAATGTGATTAATACTACTGAATTGTATACTTGAAAGTGGTTAAAGTGGGAAATTTTGAGTTGTATATATGTTACTACAATAAAAAGTTAAAAAAAGAGAGAGAAAATGATCCAGGCAGGAGCATGCACAGAGAGATTATTTTGCACTTGATATGTGGCATCATTTTCTCCTAGTACACACTCCCTTGAAGAAAATCTGTCTTGGGCTCACCCTACAAAGGACAACTTTTTATCTACTAATGATTGAAAATATGCTGGGCACCAAATTCAAGGTGCCACAATTGGAATCCCTTTCCCTGGGTATTTATAAGTGGGCGACAGAGTCTGAGTTTGCTAACTGTGGGTAGTCAAGGTGAAAAATGATGTACACTTCATTGGGCAGCCATAAAAGGCCTTGTGACAACGGATGACTGATCAGGAAAGCTGGTCCATTGCTAGAGAAGAATGAAAGAAAGGTGGGACAGACCATGATATGGGGGTGGAGGGAGGATTGGCCAACTGATGGCATTCTAGAACCTATGTTTAGCTGTACTTCTTGAAGTTAGGCTCTTTGAGATGCCACTGCAACCATTTCTTATGCTAGCTTGAGAGGATTTTTTTCTCTTTATAACCAGACAAAACTACTATCAAAAAGTTCAAGAAATTCTGGGTGTGGGGACCAGGGAGTAAAGAGCATCCAGTGTGTATGTTGAAGATCTGCAAGGAAACTGTTTGGTTGGCTTAAAACCCAGGGGGGAGAAACCTTAATTTTCTATAAATACAGGGATCGAGTGTGATAGAGCTTAGTTAGCTTGGCACCAAGCAGCAGCAAGTGGAAAGTGAGATTAAAGCTTAAATCTCAGCAAAATTGGATTTGGGAGACTATGCTACATATTTATAATTTGTCTATTTGCTTAAAATTTGTTCTTAAATGGTTCTCACACTGAAATAAAGCGATGAGATGAAGTGGATGGGGAGGAATGACCAAAGTCATGGTCTCCAACAGTCATTTGCGTTTGGATACTTAAAACATATTAACAAAATTGCATAAATATGACATCTTACACCATTTTTATAGCAATATTTCTTTTCAAAAATTGTTTCCCTTCTTTTTTTCCTTACCCACATCTCTTTCCCCTACCTGATCTCCCCTGTTAACAATTTGGTTTGTAACTTTTCATATTTTCAGTTAATGCTTATATACTCATATCTAAAAATATAAAATATGTGCACTAGAGATAAAGTTTTTGATACTTTGTTTTATAAATATGGGGTCTCTTTTTTGGGGGGGATCTCTTTTTATTCTCCCTCCACCTGCATATTGATTTTCTCATTCAAAATTTCCTGGAAATATGTTCGATCAAATGATAGAGTGCTCAGTTTTTTTCCACTGGTTGCATAATATTCCATGCCGAGGATGTACCGTTATTTATTGAACTAAATCCACAATTGGTGGATATTCACTTTTTTCCTGCTGTTTTTCTCTTCTGAACATGACTGCAATAAACATTTTTTTAGCCTACATTTCATATACTCATCATTTAATTAGTATGGGAGTAGTACCCAGTAATAGGTTATCTTTCAAAGGGAGTATGTATTTTATTTTTTAAATGTGAATCAAATACCCGTTTTAGCCAAATTCTTCATGTTAAAGTGTGATCAATATTTAGTCAAAGCTGAGGCCCAAGTGAATATCACCATCATAGAATAAACTTCCTTGATCTAAGAATAAATACAAATTTGTATAAATGCTTAGTTACTAATACTTATTATAAAATTTGAGTCATATTTTAAAGTTTGATATTACAGTGCAGAAACAGTAAATTATCAGCGCTGCCAGCTGCTAGTTTGTACTTATAGTCACCATACTGCACATTTGTGATAAAATAGATGTACCTTTTCAACTGAGATTGATTCAAGTGTAAGATTTTTTCCAGGACTCATTTTATTTTATTTTATTTTATTTTTTAAAGATTTATTTATTTTATTACATATCTTCCCTTCCCCCCGCTGCGGCGACGCGCCGAGAGTGGTCACTGCGCAGGCGCGGCTTTCCCCGCTTGTGGGTGGTCTCTGCGTCCATTCACGGCCGGCACTTGCTTCAGTTCGCGGGTGGCTGGCTGCACTCCATCCGCGGGCGACCTGCCCTGCCCGTGGCGGCTCTTGCCCTGTTCGTGGCAGCTTCTTGCCCTGCCCACGGCGGCTCCGGCCCGCCCATGGCGGCTTGCCATTCTCAAGGCGGTCTGCCCGCTAGGAGAGGTCCCCGGGAATCGAACCCAGGGCCTCCCATGTGGTATGCCGGCGCCCTATCCACTGGGCTATCGAGCCGGCCCCCAGGACTCATTTTAGATAATTCTTCCCATAAATGTTACCGCTGATGGTAATGTTGCCAGGACATTATCAAGATTTTTTTTACCTTTATAATAGAGATTGATGCAGGTAAAGAATTACTTTCTTCTACATGTCCTGGGCTTGAAGGTCTGGTTGGTAGGGATTATGTAATTTCAGTGAAGCAATTCTATGAACTGGAGCTTTGTGCTTCAGGAGACTTTTCAACTTGAATTTTATTATAAGGTGATTGGGGTGGGTCATTTCGTGGGGAATCTCCCACTGTTACCATCTCTATATCTTTCTTCTTGAGCTTATTAGAGTCCCCGGAGAAGAATCTTCCAATCTTTTGCTGAGAGTGTAAATGTTTGGTTGCTTGAGCTGTCAGAGTCAAGTATTAGAAAAAGCCTGGGGTGTCTCTGTATTTAATGTTTAATAAAGTATAAAGCCACTTAAACCCCCTGTCTTCCATAATGTATCCATGTCTTTCATTTATCTCTTGCAGCTCTCAGACTGGTGATCCTCTGTATTATTTCTACAGAGAATAAATCTTCAGACTTTAGCCTGGGAAAATGTGAGGGTGGGACAATCAGCCAGTGATGTGGAGTGGAGGAATGTATCCAAAGATCAAATTTTTTTCTCAAAGTGTTTTTACTCTAAGCCTTCTTATTTTAACCTTCCTCTTCATTCTCAGAACCAGAGATAACTGTTGCTGCCAGTTCCAGTACTTTTGAGGATTATGAGGAATAAAATTAGATTGGAATTTTTGGATTGTCAGCTTGGAATTCTGCTAAATTATTTACTTGCTTTCCAGCTTCTATCATTTCATTGCTGTTGTCTTCTTTCATCTTCTCTTTATATTTGTGAGTAATGCATTAAGTTTCCCTTTCCTTTTAGTGGGGTTTTGGGAAGGAGTAAAATTAGATTTATGTGTTTGAGAACAAAAAAAATTCTTTCCTCCAAGGAAAGGATTTATTGCTTGTAAGCCTGATAAGCTTCCAATCCAAACAAGACTGGAGGACTAAGAGTTGTATGTCTTTTAGACTGGTGACCAAATTGTTTAAATGTGATTGACCAAACTTTAATTTGGATCCATCATCAAAACTTTCATGAGGACGTTCTCTGTCTTGCCAAATTGTGAAAGAAAATGACTTTGATTGTTGGGGTTTTGATTGTATGTTTTCTTCCTGGCTGCTTCTTGGTCAGGGTGTTAAAAGTGCGTAATTTCACTGACTGTAATCCCCTCTTTACTGGTTATCATGGGCTCTTCATGTTCAAACTACAACCTTTCCCCGGCAGAACTCTTGTCAGTTCGTGTCCTTGCTTTCAGTTCTTCTGAATATATTCCTAGTAAGGGGACTGCTG
>PVKH010037894.1:0-11398 GCA_004027955.1 Chaetophractus vellerosus | reverse complement strand
AGTTCGCGGGTGGCTGGCTGCGCTCCATCCGTGGGTGACCTGCCCTGCCCGTGGCGGCTCTTGCCCTGTCCGTGGCAGCTTCTTGCCCTGCTCACGGCGGCTCCGGCCCGCCCATGGCGGCTTGCCATTCTCAAGGCGGTCTGCCCGCTAGGAGAGGTCCCCGGGAATCGAACCCAGGGCCTCCCATGTGGTATGCCGGCGCCCTATCCACTGGGCTATGGAGCCGACCCCTGCATTGACTCTTGAATATGAGAAAATCCATCCATTTGAAGACCCGTAGTCTAGGCTTTCACTTTTATGATCAATTTTATTGTCATTAGAGTCTAGAGTGCTGCCATCTGTCTCTTTGCATTCATCTTTGGATTTGTCTACTTGTGACATGTATTCCTTTGTCAATTTTCTCCTCTTTGCCAGTTTGGGCAGAAAATGTAAATTCTGAATTCTCAACTGTGTTCAAAGAAAGCTAAAAGCAGACTACAAAGTTAGTGTCTTCAGTCCAAACCTTTTTTGAAAGATCATACAGTATGTTAGGCAATGCAATAAGAAAATGGAAGGATAATACAATAGTAATGATTTATTTCTTTATTATATCATCCTTCTAGGTGATTTTTCCATTCTTCTGTTCTTATTTTAGTCATAGTTGGGAATAATTGATTAACAATAATGAAATGATTTCTAGTGTGATGAAATAGCAAAATGTTTCAAGATACAGGAAAAATAAGATCACTAAGATCCCATAATGCATCTTAGATTTTTGTCTAAGTGTCCAGTGAACCCATGTGACAATTGTGAGATAGAATGACTTTTATTCTGTTTTTAAAAATAAGAAAAAGGCCTGCATTTGGTCACTGCTGGGGTTTTGAGGGTTAACTTTAAGCTTTAGTTTCTGTGGTACTGTTAAATTGGATCTACTCTATGATGCTCTACCTTGGTTTTTTATTTTTTAATATTGATGGAAAATTCAAGAAATAAGACGGGACATTTGTGTTAACTAGTCCAAGTCTCATTGTTGGGTTGAGGTAGGACATTGTCAAAGCCCTCCAACACCTGTAATGCAATTTGGAGCTTTGTTCAGCACTAAATTAATTTTTTGGAGCATCCTCTTGGCCAAGATTTAGTTTCCTTTGTTTCTCTGTATTAAATTAGCAAAATTCAAAGGGCTCCTAGCAAGAACTTTGGCTACATGTAATGTTTCCCTATTGTTAGTTTGAGCCTCCTCTTTAAGTTTTTTTTTTTTTTTTTTTTTTTGGCGGGGGCGGGGTCACCACAGCATCCCAGATTTTTGGCAAAGACATTTTTTTGGGGGTAGAATGGGTTCTGCTTTGTAGTTAGCCAAAATTTAAGGGGTTTCAACTTTGAGGAAGCTCAAATAAATGAAATTTGAAAAGATTCCTTTATTGCTCTGAATTTGGTAGAAAGTGTCACAGCCTTCTTGTGACATGTGTGTTCCTTACTTTGTTGCTTTACTTCTGCCTATTGTTCAAAATCTGATGAGATTGGCTTCACTGCCATTTAAGATGTGGTCCCAAGCAGTCTGTTTTCCTCGTATATCTTGTTTAACTGCAGCTGAATTGAACTAGTCTTGCTTTCCTATGATACTTCTACATTGTTAGGTATCTAGCACACATAGGCATGGGGAAATGCAAGAGAATTGGAGTCAGACCAACTTCATTTTGAGTCCTTTCTTTGCTGCCAATGAAGTTTTTGACCTTGGAAAAGTCACTTGACCTCTCTGAGCTTCTCATTCTTCATCTACAAATGGATTGCAAAGTTGTTGTGATGTTTAAATGTGATGAATGTGGAAAGGCTTTGACGTAGAGGTCACTCAGTAAATCTCTTCCCTTACTCTTGACTGAGCTAATATAATAAATTCCCCCACTCTCTTTTCTTGAAAGTGGCATAATTTTTGTATGTATAGGTAGTATAGAGGCAAATTTCGAAGTTGTCTTGAGAATTTGTAATTCTCAGTGAGATAATTATTTAGGGCAACAATTCTACCCTTGTTCCTTATCCCCCTACTTAGAAACCTTGCCCTTGTCCCTTGTATCATCAATCCAACCTACATTGTGGGCAAATTCTCCCACCCTATAAAAACAGTTAAATTTTTCTATGTAAAAGCAAAACAAAATAATATCTCAGATCAAATGAATAGCAAAAACAAAAATGCAATCAAACAAAACTTCTTCCTGATTAAATCCAAAAAACCCCCCAAAAAACAAAACTCTTCTTGATTCTCATTCTTTTCTATTTATCAGCCTCTTTTCCCCTCCTTTGTATAGCTAGTTTCTTCCAAAAATAATCCAGTCACTTTTTAAAAAATTTCCTTTCCTTTCTAAAAATGGCTTCAATACTTTCCCTGAATTCACAGAAGACTCAGCAGCAAAATTCATGGGATACTTAAGAGGCATTCTTTTTCTTCGCTTACTGTCTGGATGAGAACAGGATTACAGCCTTTCTTACTACTTTTGTGCAGGTAACCCCCTGAGTTGCACTCAGGTCAGATTTATCTTTTGAGGCTTAGACTCTTATAGTCATTGGCTTTCTTGGCGTTACCATAAGATGTTCCAAAAGAACCACAAGCTTAATGTGCTTAAAGTTAAATCCACTTCAACATGTAGTTCTTTCTGTCTTGATCTCAGCCAATGCACAATCATTTACTCAGTTGCCCAACTGAGGTATAATTTATTGAGATTATGTACTAACTGTACCCATTTAAAGTATATAATATAATCCAGTCAGTTTTGACAGTTTATGTCAAACCAACACCATAGTCAAGATAAAAGATATTTCCATCACTGTCCAAAAATTTTCTCATGCCATTTTGCAATCAATCTTTCTTTCCTCTACCCTTGGCCTTAGGGAGCCAATTATCTGCTTTTAGTTAATATAGATTAGTTTGCATTACCTATGATATTATATAAATGGAATCATACACTGTGTACTCTTGTGTGTGGCTTTTTTTACTCACCATAATGATTTTGAGATTCATCCACATTGTGTTCAGTAGTTCTTTCCTTTTTATTGCTGTGTTCTACTGTAGGAATACATGACAGTTTGTTTAGTCGTTTTGCTTTTGCTGGACACTTGATTGTTTCTAGTTTTTGGCTAATAAAGCTCTATGAACTTTGATGAACAGGACTTTCTGTGAGTATATGTTTTTATTTCTCGAGTAAATTCTTAGGAATACGATGATAGAAGATTGTTTAAATTATAAGAAACTGCCAGGCAGTTTTCCAAACTGGTTGTACATTTTACATTCTTGCTAGCAGTATATGAAATTTCCACTTCCACATTCTTTCCAACGTTTGGTGTTAATCTCAGCCATTCTAATGAGTGTATAGATATCTTATTGCGGTTTTAATTGCATTTCCTTGAGGTCTACTGATGTTAAGCATCTTTTCATGTGCTTACTTGTTATTCAGATATCTTTATTTGTGAGGTGTGTGTTCAAGTCGTTTCCCATTTTAAAATTGGGTTTCTTCATGTTATGGAGTGTAAGAGTACTTTATGGGAAGTAGATGTGGCTCAAGTGATTGGGCTCCCGTCTACCATGTAGGAGGTCCAGGGTTCGATTTCTGGGGCCTCCTGGTGAAAAGCAGGCTGGCCCGCACAGGAGTGCTGGCCTGTACGGAGAGCTGGCGCAGCAAGATGACGCAACAAAAAGAGACAGAAGAGAGACAGTAGGAGACACAGCAGACCAGGGAGCTGAGGTGGCGCAAGAGATTCAGGACCTCTTTCCATTCCGGAAGGTCCCAGGATTGGTTTGCGGTGCCTCCTAAAGAGAAGACAAGCAGACACAGAAGAACTCACAGTGAATGGACAGAGAGCCAACAGCAAGTGCAAAACAATGAGGGGAGAGGGGGAAAAGTAAATAAATCTTTTTTTTTTTTTTAAAGAGTACTTTATAAATGCTGGATAAAAACTGTCCTTTGTTTAATATATCTATTGAAAATATTTTATCTCATTCTATGATTTAATTACACATTTTCTCAATGTTGTCTTTTGAAAAGCAAAATATTTTAATTTTTGTAAAGTCTAAATTTTTCAATTACTTTCTTGTCTACCCCATGCTTACAAATATTCTTCTCTTGAATTTTTTTCTAGAAGTTAATAGTTTTAGCTTTTACATTTATTTGTGATCCACTTATGAATCATTTTTCTCTCCCTCCCCATAATTGGATACCATACTTTATAGATTTCTTCTCCAGAAGGTACCTTTTCTTTTCAGCTTTTTTGTCCTTGTTCAGGTCTTCATTTTCTTTGGCCTTCCCATTAAAATATTACTCTTGTTGGTAAGAAAAATTTATAATTTTTAATGAGAATAGGGCTGATTGCAATTAAATTAGGAAACAACTGTTCCATCTCTGGTATTTTTTCCTCATCCATTTCCATAATGCCACAAGTTATTATTGTAAGCTCAGTTTGTTCATGTTACTCCTCCACTGAAAAAACCTCTTAAGTATATCCATTTTCCAAGAATTGCCTGTCTCAGTGATGTTACCTGATAGAATTTCCATGTTACAGAACACGGCAAAGGGAGACAGTAAATCAGCCTGTTTTCTGTATAAAGGGTAAATCCCAAACTTGGAGGACTTAAGCATGATTTATATTATATTTACCACATTGTGTTGTCATTATTTCTTTTATTAGACTGACCTCTTTTAATATGTTGCTTTTGATATTATCCCTAGCACTTAACACCAACCAGTGTGACATGGGAGACTTCCCTGCCTGTTCACTTGAGGAATAATTAGAGAACCTTTAGGGATTGAAAAACCAAACTTGGAAATCAGTGACTTGGAGAACAGATTATACAGCCACTAATTTTCACATGCTGCATTATTTTTTAAAAGTCCTGCAATTTTATATTCAGAGGCCCTAATGTAAAGAGAATAATCTGGAAGACTAAATATGGTTATCTTCAATTTAATTAGAAAGTAACCTTTGTTGAACTGGCAATGGAAGATGTGTTAAGGAGAATGGGAATAGTATCACCGATTCGGTATTCTGAATTTTCTTTGGCAATTATATACCATGACTGTTCTACTAGGCTTTGCTATTGTTTTGGTTTGAGGCATGGATTTCTAAACAGCAAAATTATATATTTTTAGAAATATAAAAGCATATATTCAAATTGAATTTGTTCATTAGAGGATTTTTTATGGAAGTAACGTTGGAGTTTCAAAAGGTATCTCATAAAACTATTTTATTAATGCTTGTTTTAGTTTCCTCAGCTGCGTAAAGCAGACACCATGAAATAGGTTGGCTTAAACAATGGGAATTTATTAGTTTACTGTTTGAGGCTGAGAAAATGTCCAAATCAAGGCATCATCAACGTGAGGCTCGCTTTCTGAAGACCTGCTGCTGGTGATCCTTGGTTCCTCTGCCGCATGACAAGGCACATGGTGGCATCTCCTGGTTGCTCCCTTCTCTTTTGGGTTCAATTGATTTAAGCTTCTTGCTCTGTGACTTGCTCCCCCCACCCCTCCCCCCCCAATTCTGTTTATAAAGGACTCTAGTAACAGTATTAAGACTCATTCTGAATGAGGTATGGGTCACAGCTTAACTGATGTAGCCTCATCAAAAGATCGTACTTACAATAGGTTTACAACCACAGGAATGGATTTAAGAATATGTTTTTCTCGGGTACATACAGCTCCAGATAACCACATTGTTATTCCAAATAGTACACAGGCCAAGTAGCCAAGGGATAGAATAATTAGCCTGTGGGGTAACTAGGTGTTAGTGTATTGTTTTAATGTTTATAGCTTGATGATACCATATAGATTTCAGAGTCATTTCTTAACATGTTTGCTCAAACTATGCTTTGGAAATATTTTTAATTAAACCTTTGGATCCCTGTGTTTCCATGAGATTGGCAGTGGACTAGTACATCTTTAATTCAGGGCACAGTCGTTGCTGAGGGTGATAGACTCAGAGGCAAATTTAGCATTTGTAATGATTCTTTTGATTTGTATGTAATCAGAGGAGTTTCCCATTGCACTAAGAATGAAACCCAAACACCTTACCAGGCCTGCAGAGTCTAGCTGCTCCTGCTGCAGCCTCATCTCCTATCCTGCTTCCCCTCATTTGCTCTGCTTTTGTTATACAGCCCTCTGAGGAGTTCGTTCCCTCCCTAGGCCTTTGTAACTCGGCAAGTTCTCTTTCCTCCAGACCTTCGTGTGTCTTTTTCAGGTTTCACATCAAATGTCCCTGCCTCAGAGATGTCATTACCAGTCTCCCCTCCTCTCATCACCCTATTCCATTACACTGTTTTTACTGTCTCCGCAGTACTCATCACTTTCCCTGTCTGGCAGTAATCCTTAGGAGAGCCTGTGCCTTGCTCTTGCTTCGCTGCTGTATGGCCTGTGTATGGAGACACATAGTGGGTGCTTTGTATGCTTTCAAAGGGATGAAGGTAATCCTTGAAATTATCCTCACTGAAATAACTCAGTGAGTTAAAAAACCATGTTGCCACTAAACAGGGATTACTTCATATGATTGTTTAAATTATCCAGTGATAGATTCATCTTTTCATTAGGTAGTACAAAATTCAATTATGGTAGGAACAGATACTGTCTCTTGTGGCTGGGGTTGGTATGCAGATACAAGATCCTATCTTTTATTCAATTTGTCAGGTCATAATTTCTCTTCTATGAATTATCAAGAGAAATAGCTGAATAATAACTATCCTTTTTTTTTTCTTTCAAGTTTTGAGTTTATATTAATTTTAGAAAGTTTTTAGAAATGGCTGAAATGTCATTAGATCATGTGTACTCTTTATTACTAAATCATGATTGAGGCTAGTGGTGGACTGAGAGCATTCTGGACTGGAGGGCAAGAGCCCCAGGCTCTGGTTTTAGTCCTGTCAGTAGCCAACTCTCCACATGAAAATTTGGCTCTTAGTTCTCTCATTTAAAAAATAATAGGGTTGGATGAAATAATCTCAAATGTCCTTCCTAACCTTGTATAATTATGTAATTTTAGGCATGAACCAGTCAGTTTTGCACTTTCGATAATTTTTATGGGTTGTATGGATATGTGGTGTACATGATAGTTGTCCAGATAACATTAAACTTTTACAAAAATGTGAAGTTGAATTTGTTTTATTTAGCTAAACATTAAAACATCTGAAAGCTTTAGAAGTTGTCTGGTTTATTTCACTTGTGCTTTTTTTGTAGTTACTGTAGTAAGAAATACCTGTTTTTTTTTTTTTTTTTTTTTTTTTTTTGAGATAATCTGTTTAACAATGGACAGTATTAAGTGGCTGTTAAAAGTGTGTCTTCAGGTTACTAATTTTGGTTTATCACTGTTTCAAGGACCCCGATCCTTTTCTTCTTTGGAAGTCATCTATGAATACCATAATTGACTTGGTCTAATGTGTCCTACTTAAAGTTTATATGATTCTTCATTAACATTAGATATATATCAGTTTTAAGGAACATTGTGGAATACTCTATGTCCCATTCTGTGTTCTCTAGTTCAGTGGTTCTCAAACTTTAGTAGGCATCGGAATCACCCCTATCACTTGTTAAAACACAGATGGTTGGGCCCCACCTGAGTTTCTGATTCATCAGGTCTAGGCTGGGGCCTGAGAACTTGCATTTCTAACAAGTTCCTAGGTGATACTGATGCTGCTGGTCCCAGAAGCCACTTTGAGAACCACTGATATAGTTCTTTATTTTCATATGCTGGTGATACCTTGATCCAAAAGAGTATAGGTCATTCCATACATTGTAACAATTCCTTTGTCCCACTCCCATATTTACCTTGTGTTCACTGGATTCCTTGGTATTATATCTCAAATCCTTTCCCATCCCTGTAAGTTGATACATAACAAATGATTAAATGCAGATGGAACCTTTAACAAGGCTTGCTGCCAATAACTCTGATCTTTTGGACTGTGTGTTTAAATGGGAAAAGCATGCATTGATTTAAAGGTAATGAAATTAATTCTTGTTAGTATGAAAATTCTGGCTTTGGAATCAAAGATCTGGGCCCAAAGCTTGCCTCTACCACTTGTTGGCTATGTGAGTTTGGGGTTGATAATATCTGCCTTATAGGATTTTTGTGAAGACTAAATTAAATTAGATAAGGTATATAAAGTGCTTCATAGGTACTTATTAAATAGTCGCTTTATGAAAGGTTCTATGTCATTATAACTGGTTATAACTTCCATGTATTTAGGGTTAGTGTTTGTTACTCTCAGAGTTTATGACTTGGATTAATGTGAATTGTGTGCCTAACCTGCTTACCTGAGTCTAGCAATGGGCAGTAGACACATGTCTGTTGTTTGCCTATCAAGCGTCCTACTTGTTTGGAAATGTCTTTTTCCTGTGTAACCTTGCTCTGTATCCCTGGGCATTTAGCTCTGGTTTCTTACCCCCATGTTATAATGGCCATTCCCTCTATGGTTGGTCTGTTGTGACATGTTTCTCTGACTCCAGTCTTAGCTGTATTCCTGTGTGATTTCTGAATTCTACTTTCTGTCTCCACATGAAAATCAGCGTGGTTAGAAGTATGTAGCTATGCATCACACCTGGGATGGGACGATCACCCATTTTTTTGGTCACAGACTTAACCATTTTAATCTTTAAGTATGTCTTTCAAAATACATGATTTTAATCCTGTTAGATTTAGGGACAGTTTTCTTGTGAATTTTAAGCTCCAGGTTTATAATGTTTGTCCATTAGAAATACAGCCCAATGAAGAGGACTTTGATTTACTGTATGTTCTTTTAAAAAGTACCTATATTTCCCAGATTTTAGTTAGCTTGCAATACGTTGGGGAAATCTTCAGCTGTGATTCTGTTGATTGAGATGGAGAGCCTTAAGAAACTGTTCGGGCGACTAACGAATGTTTTGTGAGAAAGTGCCAGTTGCTTTTATCACAGATTACGCTTGGTGGCAGTGTTGGGGGTTCATTGACTTTTCATCGTTGTTTTATATTATTACTATTTTTTTTTTTTGGCTTATGACCCTAAATTCTCTAAAGCCTGTTGAGATGATGTGTTTTTAGCTGGTTTTATGATTTCATGCTTTTCAGAAAAAGAAGGATTTGTCTTTGTAACATATTTAAGCACACACTTTGCTTCCTATTTCCTTTTCAATTTACCAGTACTCAACTGGTGCAGTTGGGGGTGTCAGTAAATATATGTGCATCTGACTGAGGAGTTGTCTCCTAATCATGACTTTTGCTTGGGTTTGTGGGTATGTGGCAAGTCTCATGTACTGGACCAAGTGTGATTAGTGGAGGGAGGAGGAGAACAGAAACACCAGATGTAGACTAATATTTATTTATGGATCTACCAAAAATACGACAGATTTTAGGAATAAGAAAAAATCATTTTTCTTGATTGAATTTGGTTATTTGGATATTAGTAGAATAATTCAGAGTTGGCTTACCATATTATCACCTGAAAAGATATGACTTTCTATGAAGTTTTGAATAATAAATGGTGTAGCTTCCCCTGCCATTTATATTTTCTTCCTTAAAGCTATTTTTTTACAGTGAAGATATAGCATATACATACTTAATTTGTGACTTCAGCTATATACATTCCATCTTTTATGAACTATACATTTTGTATATGTAAAAGAATTTACTAATGAAGGAATTTACAAGGATAATTTATATAATATGTGATTTTATTCTATTCTTCACTGACTTTAATAACTATCCCTTGTGTAAAATGCGACTTCACTCTAAATACTTTGAGGGTAGAAGAACAAGGGGTAATGACTTTTAGTGCTCTTGAAGATGATGCAAAGAGCAGTGTAGCGCTAGTTTTTGATAGGCTCTGATCACATGTTTTTGTAGCAGAGAGCTGCCTTTTTTTTTTTTTTAATTTCCACTGATCGGTCTTTTGACATCTGTTTTTACTGGGATAAAATGAATTTATTAACTTTTTAATGTTTTAACATTTACGAGAGAGTTTGGGTTGATTTCAACTCTCATAAGTAAGTAACTTTGACAAGAACTTACGAGAATCTCTGAATAGTTTAGTGACCAATAAAACATCATCTCTTGCCAGAAGATGGATGATTGTATGCATCTATAGTGTTAATGCTAAAATTTGATGGTCTGGACTATTTGTTCTCAGAGTTTTAAAAAAATGATTGAGAGTCACCTCTAGTTACCATTTTTTGATACTGCTCCCCACGAGCCTTTAGATACGTGCTATGTTGTAATGGTTATTATAACAAGCAACTGTTGTGCTGCACTCATGAAATGAGTGTCTTTTCTGACCCATGAATAGCACCATTATTATTAAGGGGACACTTGCAGCCTTGAAGAAAACCTTTTCTTTTGCCTTTTCTTCTTGAAGCATCTTTTTGCAGCTACCTTCCAGTTTATGGAAGGACACAGTAAGTAACTGTCTCTTAATCTAATTCAGTTGTCTTTCATACGTGGTGAAAATGAGTGACTATAGCTTAATACTTCCCATAATGGAAGTAAGAAAGGAATATTTATACTTGCCTTTTGAGAAACTCATACTTCTCAATTTCAGTCTGATTTGTCACTCAAGGGTCTGAGAAGAAAGATGGCAAGAGCCAGCAGGGGCCTCCTGTGTCAGGTACTCCAGCTGGGCTACAGGGGGTGCTAGTAACTCCAGATCCAGGTACAGGGTCTTCAAGGGTTTTAATCTTTAAAATGTGAAAAATGTGAGAAAATGGGAAGAATTTCAAAGTTATTCTCATTCTTCAATTGCATTTTCCTCATCTTAGACTTTGTATAGAAGCAGAGAGTACGACATCTCTAAAGCCGTGGTTCTCATCCGGGGTGACTTCCCCTCCCTCCCCAGGGGACAGACACTTGGTAACCTCTGGAGATATTTTTGGTTGACAGTAACTAAGGAGATTGCTTCTGGCATTTAGAGGGTAGAGGTCAGGTATTGGATAGCTAAACATCCCACAGTGCACAGGGTAGCCCCTCAACAAAGAATTATTTGGCCCCAAATGTCAGTAGTGTCAGTGTTGAGAAACCTAGCTGATAAAGCATCATCTCAAAGAGAAGAACAGAGGGCTGTAAAAATTTCCAATGTAATATTCAAACCTTGAAGGGTAGTTCTAGGAAAGAAACAGGAACAGAATTTTTATTTTAATTCCTTCCTTAGAATGAGGGTAATAGAAATCACGATGATAACTCATGACACAGGTTTTGTGACCTGATACACAAGTTCTCTTTAGAAGGAAGAGACGTTTAAAGACACCTTTTTGTGAGGCACAGTATCCTAGCTGGGCTGTTGTGCTCATCTTTCCTTATGTGGGGCCCATCATCAAGGATTTGAAAACTTGATAGAGGCTTGCTCTTGTTAATTTGCCACTGTGTTGCCATTAAGTTAGATGTAAGATTAGGTTATTATAGCCTTACTTTCAGGTAAGGATATCAAGATTGC
>PVKH010037893.1:0-11391 GCA_004027955.1 Chaetophractus vellerosus | reverse complement strand
TTGGGGACACTCGCCAATGCTGCAGACCCTCTCCAGGCTCTGCTTCTGGGCCTTCGGGACCTAGGGTGGCAGTGGAGAGGTGACAGAACCTGCTGGGCCCCCGGGACAGGACAGGAGAGACAGGGACCAGCCCTCCCAGTTCTACCCATCCCCCCTCCTCCCACTCCCAGGAGCTTCTGGTCTGGGGATAGAAATGGATCCTTTTCCAGGCTGAACTGGTCCAACATGGGGGGCAGACTGGGGGAGGTGGGGAAGGGGCTCACATCCCCACACCCTCACCTACTGGCTGTGTGACCTTGGGCAAGGAGCTTTACCTCTCTGAGGTTCAGTGTATTCACCTGCAAAGTGGAAAGAATAACAGCATCCTCCTAAGAGGGTGGCTGTGAAGGTCCATGTGAGACACCCAGCACGTTCCACAAGGCTCCCTCAAGTCCTCCACCACGGCCCCCAAAGTGAGTAGAGGGGTGGGCTGCCGCCCATTTCCACCTCCCCCCCGACCTCCACTCCCAGTTCTGGCAATTCTTAATTAGCACCAAATCCAAACTTTCCTCAGTCGTGGCAGGACCCCGGCGCGGGTCCTCCTCCCTCTCCCTTCAAGAGGTGCAGACAACAGGTACAGGGCTGGGGGCAGCGGCCCCGGGCGGAGCGGGGTTGAGCCGCAGCGCTGCGGCAGGGGTAGGCCGGAGCAGGGGACAGTGCGGCCCCGTCACCCGCCCACGCGCCCACCCTCACACCGCCTCTTAGCAACTTTGAGAAACTGCGGTCTCCGGGTTCGTGCAGGGATGCCGTCAGGCGTGCGAAGGAAAGTTGGGTCCAGGGAACTGCACCCTCGGGGGTCCAAAGGGCCCCCACTGTAAGCGCCGGGCACATCCGGACCCCGAGCCAGTCCGCGGGGAGCGACTGGAGGCACGTGGCTGCCGCACCGCCCAAGGCACGCTCCAGGTACCAGACTCGCGGGCCGGTCCGAGGATGCGCCCTGGAGGGTGCAGACCCTTTGCTCCGGCCCCTTGCGGTCACCTGCCCCGGGTCCCACCTCCGCGCGTCCCGTGGAGACCCCTCGTAGGCTTTCCCGGAACCCAGGCTCCGCGCTCCGCACCGTGTGTCCTGCGGTGACCCCTGCAAGCGCCCCGGCTTCTGGGCGCTGCCCTCTCGATTCGGCTCCCGCCGCCCGCCCCTCGCCCCCTGCAGGGACCCTCCCGGGGCGCCCCCTAGGTGTCAGCTCCCCGCCCGCTCAGCCTGGGGTCCGCCCTCCGCTCCCCGCGCCGCGCCGCCTGCTCACCCCGCCGGGGCAGCGGCCGCGTCCTACCTTCGTCCGGCAACCGCTGCAGACAGAGCGCGAGGTTCCTCCGCCAGCCCCGCATCCCGGCGGCCGCCCTGCGGCCCGGCCCGGCCTCGCCAGCTCGGCCCCGGCGCCGGCCCCGGCCCCGCCCCCGCCGGGCCGGGCGGCGCAGCGCAGCGCTGGGGAGGGCCCCGGGCCCAGGGCGCCGCGGGCATGGGCAGCCGCGCAGGGTGGGGAGGGTGCCGGGCGGCCGCCGGGCGCTCTGCTCCGGCTCCGGAGCCGGCGGCTGAGCAGCGACGCTCCCCGGAGAGCGCGCGCTTTCCCGGGCGCGGGGGGCGGGGCGGGCGGGCGGGGGCGGTCGCGATCAGGGGGCTGGAGCGGGACCCGGAGGAGCTCGAGTCTCCTCGCCCCCTCCCTAATCTCTCACGACTCACTCCAATCTCCCCCGCCCCGGTGCTCTCCAACCTTCAATCTAATAACGCTGATCACCGCGAATGAATGAATGAATGAGTGAATGAATGAATGAGCGAATGATGGGCGTGTCAATGAGTGAATAAGTGAGGGTGTGAGTGAATGAATGAATGAATGAATGAATGAAACAGTGAGTGAATAAATTGGTGAAGGAATATGTGACTAAGTGACAGTGAATAAATGAATGGATGAGTGAATCAATCAATGAGGGGGTACCTCCTGGCCCTAGGACTGAAGAGGCATCCAGGACCAGCTGCTGGATCCCTCATCCCAGTCCTAGGAGGGAGATCTTAGGGTTGCACCTTGCAGACAAGGCAAAGGAGGTTCAGAGGGGCTGGGAATTGTCTATGGATATAAAGCAAAGACTGGAGTCAGGGTGGGGAGTGAAGTCTGTCTGTCTACAGGCTTTGTCCACTGCACCTAATCACAGTTCCCTCTGCACCAGTGGCAGCCATTGAACTCACCTGGTCTCAGAGGCTCTGAAAAAGAACATCCGGTGGAAGAGGCGGGAGGCTCCTATCCTCAGAAGTCAAATCTGCTTCCTCCATGGGAATGGGGAAAAGGGTGGGCGGTGCAACCAGATAATGGAGTGCTACACAGCCATTAAATAAAGAGGAGGGCATCCTTTGTGTACCAAAGGGAAATCATCTCAAAGACCCATTGTTAGGTGATAAAAGCAAAGTGCAGAACAGTGTTCATACAGGGTGCAGAAAAAAGAGAAGAGGCTCTACGTACATATTTGCTCCAGTAGGTGGAAAAATACATCTAGTGGCCCCTCTGGAGGAGGAGTCGCATGACTGGAAGCAGGTGGGACTCACTTTTCATGGAATCCCCTTCTATGCTTGTTAAGTTTCAAGTCCTGGAAAAATATATTGCCCATTCAAAACATAAATAAAAGTTAAAGTTTTTAAATAAGTAAAATTTAAAAGCAACGTTTAAAAAATATATTTATACCATAATAAAGGCTGCCTCCCTCTTGCCCAGTCAAGTCAGCCTGGTTGCCTGGATCTGCTCACCCCCACGTCTGGCTCAGATACAGCTGCAAAGATGAAATGGGAAGCCTGGTGGTTAGCTCAGAGTACATGCTACCCTTGAATACTGGGAGGAAAGGAACTGGGCAGCGGAAAGAAGCATCAGACGAGCAGTTCAAAAGGCCTTTGCTTGGATCCCGGGTTTGTCGATTTTTATTTTCTCTTTGAGCCTCAGATTCCCCACCTGCAAACTAGGAATCATCATCATGTCTTAAATGGCTCTTGTAAAGATGGATCCAGGTGCTGGTATTCCAAAAGGGAGTACAATGGTGGAATCCCAGGCATTTGATACCTTCAGGAAAGTCACCTAAATTCTGGCCTTTCAGAATTTACCCTTTGTAAGGAAGGATAAGGGTAAGTTTTTTATGTGATCTTAGAACCCCAACCCCCCAAATTCTGCAGAGTTGGTTTAATTAGCCCCATTTAGCAAATGAGGACACTGCGGCTCAGAGAAGTCAAGTGCTTTGCCCAAGGACACACAGCCAGGAGTTGGCAGAGTTGGCATTTAAACCCAGATCTGCCCAGCATCAAGGCACTCCCAGACAGCACCGCCCATACAACCTAATTGATATACTTATCACTTATTTGTGCTCTGTAAGACCCTCGGATGGGTCATGTTCCCGCCCCGTATTAATCCTGAATTATTCATCACTGAAGTAAGTAAAGCACAGGCCTGGGGCTGGGGTGTTGGAGGGACAGAGCAGCGCCCAGGCCCCAGCATGCCGAGTGCTGACTCCAGCACTTAATGGCCGTGAGCATCTAGCGAGGAGGTGGGTCTTCCCCAGCAGCAGAACTGTAAATCACTCCTGTCTCCTGCCCAATTGATGGACTCCACGGCCAGGGTGCCCACTGCTCAGGAGGCTGATGGAGCTGGGATCACTGCAGGAGAGGCAAAGATTCCACAGCCAAGGGCAGGAGGCGTCAGCCAAAGAGGCCCATTAGGAGGCAAGACACAGGCCCAGTAGCTCTCCAATGTCAGGAGACAAGGAAGAGGACGGACAGCTTGAGTAGGAGGGGGGTATTTAGTTACCTGCGGCTGTAGAGCAGGCCACTCTAAACTTAAGTGGCACAAAACAACCACCATTTTATTACGGCCATGGATTCTATAGGTCAAGAATTCGGGCAAGGCACAGAGGGAATGTCCCTGCTCCACGATGTCTGGGATATCAGTTGGGAAGACTTGAAGGGTGCAGGGGTGGGGGTAAGGGGACCCAAGAACTGGGGACTGGAATCATCTGGAGGCGTCTTTTGCTGCATGCCTGGTGCTGGAATGACTACAAGGCTGAGCTCAGCTGGGACTGTTGCCCCAAGTGCCCACCCACCCATGGCCTCTCCATGTGGCCTGGGCTTCCTCACTGTGGTAGCCTGAGACAGTGTGGGCCCCAGAAAATGATGTTCTTGAAGCTAACCCTTCCCTGTGGGTATGAACCTATTATAGGTGGGACCTTTTGATTCAATCACTTCAGTTAAGGATCTTTGATTAGGTTACTTCAGTAAGACATCACCCAGGGTGGGTCTTACTCCTCTTACTGGAGTCCCTTATAAATGGGATAAATATGTGGAGACAGAGAGAAAAAACCCAGGAGCTCAGGGTGGAACCCACAGAAGCTGAGAGAGAAAGCCACGAGAGCAAGACGCTGAAATCAGCGGAACTCGGGAGAGAGAAAGCCACAGAAGGAGCAGCCAGAAGCTGAAAGCAACGGAGCCCAGAGGAGAAGGCAGAGAGGACAGATGCCACCATGTGCCTGATCGCCTACAGCTGCAGCTTGGAGAGAAAGCAGCAGCTCCTGATGATGCCTCGATTTGGACACTTTCACGGCCTCAGAACCGTAAGCTTATAAATTTAAAAATCCCCATTGTAAAAGCCAGCCCATTTCTGGTATAGTTCCTTGGCAGCCTTTAGCAAATGAAAACACTCACAACGTGGCGGCCTCAGAGCGGGTGAACTTCTGACATGAGGCCTCAGAGCTCTTAGAGCGAAAGTTGCAGCCGGCACAAAGTGTAAGCTGCATCCCCGTTTAGGACCTGGTCTTGAAGTCATGGCGGGGAACCGCTTCCCGTCATCCTCTACCAGTCGGATAGACTCCACTTCTTGATGAGAGGAGCGTCAAAGATTTGCCACTGCTTTTGAAACCACTGCAGAAGGGCACACGTGAATGTCAGGGGGGAGGAAGGAGAGCAGAGGAAGTGGAATCCGTAGGAGAGGAAGGAAAAGGAAAAGTAAGTTGAGGAAAACTTGGAGAAATTGTCACTAGGAAGAGCGATAAAAGGAGTCGTAACTGGAGAGAGTCATAATTATTGGAACAATGAAAATGCTCTAATGATGATTGAAGTGATGAATGCACAACTATGTGATTATACCAATACCATTGATTGTACACTTTGGATGGATTGTATGCTTTATTAATATGGATCAATAAATTTGATTAAATAAAAAATACCTTAATATCCCAGAGTTCAAGTTACCTTTGTGAACCTCCTCTCCTAACTCTTCTCAACCTCTAACACTCTTGTTTTAAATTTGACCCAAAGAAGGCAAGTCAAATTGCCATAAATATCCATATAAAATTCACCATAATGAAACAGCTCTGGTCAAATTTATATGGTTACAGTCTCTTATTAATAAGAACCAGGTTTTTTTTTTCCACAATAAAAGTAAAAAAACTCGGTCTGAAACTTGTTACATTTGAATTTGGGGCTGTGTTGGGGGGGAATCGTGCCTGTTAATGTCCTTACGATGGAATATATTAGTGTAAAAGCTTTTGTGCAAATGTTTTTTCTTCTAGTTTTTGCTATAATAATTACTTGGTAGGCAGAAAAAATAAATGCGACTGTGGCATTTTAAAAAATGATAGTAATAAGATAGAAGGAGCTAGGCAAGAGGTACTACGTATGGTTTGACTCCATCTACACACACAAAAAAATACAAATAAAGAGAGACAGAAAGAGAATAGCAGTTTTGTATGACAGGGGAAGACTAGAGAAATTGAGAGTTGACTACTAAGGGCTAGAGTTTTTTGTTTGTTGTTTATTGTTTATTATTATTATTATTATTGGAATAATGAAAACACTCTAATATTGATGGAAGTGATGCAGACCCAATTCCCACATACCATTGATTGTACACTTTGGATGGATTGATGAATACCTTTCAATAAAATTGATTTAAAAAATAGAACCAAAAAAATAGAAGGAAAGCTACAGAATAAAACATGGGACTGTAAAAGATATTGAAGCCTCTTGTGGAAGATGACCGTGGTTAATTGTACAAAGATAAGAATGCTCTTTCATGATCTAGAACAAATGTGTGTTACCATAGCAGGACGTGAATAATAGTGGTATATGGGAGAATAAAAACTAATGCCAGGGCCTGGCCATATAGCCCAGTGGATAGGGCGCCGGCATACCACATGGGAGGCCCCAGGTTCGGTTCCCAGGGACCTCTCCTAGCGGGCAGACCGCCTTGAGAATGGCAAGCCGCCATGGGCGGGCCAGAGCCGCCGTGGGCAGGGCAAAAAGCTGCCACAGACAGGGCAGGTCGCCCGCGAATGGAGCGCAGCCAGCCACCCGCGAACTGAAGCAGAGCCGGCCGTGAATAGAAGCAGAAGCCGCCCACAAGCGGGGAAAGCTGCGCCTGCGCAGTTACCGGCCTCGGCGTGTCGCCGCAACGGGGGAGAGGGGAGATATGTAATAAAATAAAATAAATCTTAAAAAAAAAAAAAAAAAACTAATGCCAACTATAGTTAACAGTAAGATTGTAATATTCCTTCATCAGTTGTGACAAAGGTACCACACCAATGCTTTGTGTAAATATAGTATAAGGGCTATGGGGTTTTTCTTTTTGAAGCAATGAGAAAGTTCTCAAATTGACTGTGTTGATGAATGCGCTACTCTGTGATTATACCAAGAGAATGGAAAGTATGGTGAGTGAATTTTTAAAAAGTGAATTTTTAAAAAGCCAACAAACTAAAGATGCCCCAAATTTGAGTATAACCCATCCCGTTCTATCAAATTTCCATGAAAAGAATAGAATCCAAAGATTAAGTGTTTGTCAAGTCCAAAGATACCTAAATCCAAAAAATAAAAAGAATAGTGGTAATAAGAAAAATCATAGTAGCATTAGTAGGAAGAAGAGTAGCTGTAGTAGGCAGGGGAGGAAGAAAATAGAAGCAGGAATACGGTAGGAGGGTAAAGGGAGAAGGTGAACAAGGGGAAGGACAATATTTGGGAGAATAATAGTAACAAATAAGAAGTAACAGTAATGAGAGTGGCAGTATTAATAGGACAAGGGAGAATGTGATGGTAATCAGAGGCCTAGAAAGAGGAGGAGGAGTATTGATGGGGCAGAAGTGGTATTAGGGGCAGAAGCAGGAATAACGAGGTAGATAAGGGGTAGGGGGACTAAGCCAAAGCACTGAGTGTTGGAAGGAACTAGCACTATGTCTCTATTTTTTTATTAACTGAAAAATAGAGAAAGCTTTACTGGTATGTCATAGATGGATTGAAAGTTGTACATGTATGTGATTTGTAAATACAGACACATTTTGTGGGTACCAGGTCCCAAAGTGTTTTACCAATGGCGGGTGAGAACACAGAAGCTCAGAGACCCGTGTGCAGAAGTAAGCATACCCATGCAAGCCGGCCCTCCAGGAGGAAGCGTCCAGGCAGTTGTGCACCAGAAGTTGCTCTGCTGACTGCCGGACACGCGCAGAGCTCCAGAAAGCCTTTGTTTTCTGGTTCAGGCTCCTGCACAGCCTTTCAAGGTCTCACACCTACCTTCTCTTTTCAAGCGCCGCGTCTGAGACTGGCCTCCCCATTGCCTGAGCTAGTACTTGGCTCCTTCCCCGATTATTGTTATTAGAAAATCAGTACTTCTACACTTTCGTGGTCCTTCCCCTTCCAAAAACATAATCCACATATTTCCAACTGGTCGACCTGGAAGTAGCGTTGAGCATTGGAAAGAGTCATCCAGCCCTGGGTTCAAATCCCAGCCCCACCATTCCCTCATTCATATTGTATGAGACACCGCACTTTGTGCTGGGGATTTATCAGTGACTTGGACAAAATCCTTGCTCTGACAAAGCCTACTTCCTAAGGGAACAGTTTGTTTGCTGCATGACCTCAGGCAGATAACTTCATCTCTCTGTGCCTCAGTTTACTCATCTGTGACCCTAAACCTTGCAGTGTGGTTGTGATGAAAAGAGGTAAAATGCAAGCGGCTTGGGACATGTGATGGAAGACATCTATTCTGGGCTAACTGTGGCCCCCCAAAAAATATATATATATATGTTGAAGTCCGGTACCCGCGAATCTGACATTATTTGGAAATTGCGTCTTTGCAGATGTGTTCAAGTGCAGATGAGGTCAAAGTGCGCCCCAATCCAATGACTGGTGTCGTTATCAGAAGAGGAGAAGACTCAGGCAAGACAGGAGAGAAGACAGAAGACGAGATTGGAGTGATGCTACCACCAGCCAAGGAATGCCGGAGGCCACCAGAAGTCAGGAAAAAGACATGGAACAGATTCTTCCCCAGAGACCTTGGAGGGAGCATGTTCCTGCCGACACCTTGGTTTCAGGCTTCTCCCTCCAGGACTGTGACACCAGACAATGTTCTTGTTTTAAGGTTTGGTGGAGGAAATTGAGAGTCCTGTTCTCTTGCTCTGAAGAACAGCAAGGAGTCTGAGGGTGCTTGAAGCAGGAAAGTGGCCTGATGAATGTGATAGCGAGGAAAGCAGGAAAGCGGTATCTTGAACTGGCTACTCTCATCACCAAATGTGTTCTCTGCCTCAAGGCTTTACCAGAAGGCTGAATTTAAACAAACATCTTTTGTCCATTCTATTCCCAGATAAAAACAGACCATTTTCCTCCTTTTCCAGTTGCTAGGACACTAATCTGTTTGAGAAAGGCATGGGAACATCTGGCTGGTGGATACGGGGCTGCTGGGAATTTCTTTTGCATCTACAATTCTGTTTATTCTCCTGTTGCTTGTGACGGCCAAGGCTTTTTAAATGGAAAGGAGGCAAGGCACAGCTGTCACGTGGGACAGCAGGCAAGTGGGGAGGAGGGCACAGATTTTATTGAGCACTTACACGCCAGGCTTGTGTTAAGACACTTTTGATTGCACGGGTAGGGTACCACTATTTACCCCCATAGGGGCCAAAGCTCAGAGAGTAAAGGAACTGTCTTAACTTCATCCTGCTTTTTTATCTTTCTTCCAAAGAAAGACAGTACATTTGTGTCTGTTGGTTCTAATCTGTTTCCCTCACTAGAACCTAAGTCCCATGGGGATAAATTCTTAATTTTGTTCATCCCTGTATTTCTGGTGCATAGAAAAATATCTGCCGTATAGTAATGGTACAAGACGTTTGTGGAGTGCTTACCAGATGCCAGGCTCTTTTGTAAGTCCTTTACATGCATTGATTCCTTTTATTTTTTTTCTTAACTCAAAAAGCAGTTTTATTGAAATGTTGCAGTTTTCCCAAAAGCAAATTACAACAATTTATATCAAGAAATCCTAAGTTTAGGGTTATGGAGGATACTCTCAATTCTCTAAGGTAGAAATTCACCTCTTCCATGATTGTAATACATAATTTTCCTGCAGGGACCTAAGACATTTATACATTCAGAAGTTCATAACTTGCTGTTCTTGACGTTCATGCATTGATTCTTTTGATCTGCAATATGACCCTAAGAAGTGAGTATTGCTTTTGCCCCCATTTTATAGATGAGGAAACTGAGGCACAGAGAGATAACTTGCCCAAATAAGTAAAAGAACTGGGAATCCCAGGCAATCTGGCCCCAGAACCTGCACCCAGAAAGTAAGCCCTCAAAGACTGTTGAATGAATCAGTGACCTTGCCCTGGGTCACACAGGGGAACTGGGATTTGAACCTTCACTGCCCCAACTCCAAAGCCCAAGTTTGAATCGATTTGGAATCAAATCAGCCAGTCTCTCACAGGTCCCACCGCCCACAGGCCTCATCCATCTTCACGGGGTGGGGTTTGGTTTCCTCACTGCTCCAACTGGTTGAGAGTTCTCAGGTCTAGATTGTGCAGAACCATCCAAGGGCAGGATCACAGGCTCCCCATCGTGCCAGCAGTAGCTTGCCAGGCTCCAGGACTCGTCTCCAGCTCGGATTGGTCACTTGGGCAAGGAGAGAGAGATGAGTAAAACCTCAGGGCACAGATGACAGCCTTCCTGCTGCTCTCCAGTCGTGATTCCCCACCCAGGTCTAGGCCCCCTCAGTCTGGGACCCTGTTCCAGAACCCACCGGTGTCATCTTGGCCCTTCCCCTCCCCCTTCCTCAGTCCAGAAAACCTTTCAGCATTCTGAGGCCCAGGTCACATGACTCTCCATCTGTGCTTCCCAAATCTATTGATTGAACATAAATCTGACTCAGGGCTTCAATTATTGAAACCTGAAAGGCCAAACTCAAAAAAAAAAAAAATTTTTTTAAAGGGCTTTGAAACATAAGTCTTGGCTTTGGAATTCAAAATTCCTGGTATTTGAAACTCCAAACTCTTGACTTTTGAAACTAAAGAGCCTTAGCTTCTGAAACTTTTGGCATTTGAAACCCCAGATCTAGGCTTTTGAAACTCAAAAGATATATATATATTTTTTTTTTAAAGATTTATTTATTTTATTACATATCTCCCCTTCCCCCCGCTGCGGCGACGCGCCGAGAGTGGTCACTGCGCAGGCACGGCTTTCCCCGCTTGTGGGCGGTCTCTGCGTCCGTTCACGGCCGGCTTTCAGTTCGCGGGTGGCTGGCTGCGCTCCATCCGCGGGCAACCTGCCCTGCCCATGGCGGCTCTTGCCCTGTCCGTGGCAGCTTCTTGCCCTGCCCACGGCGGCTCCGGCCCGCCCATGGCGGCTTGCCATTCTCAAGGCGGTCTGCCCGTTAGGAGAGGTCCCCGGGAATCGAACCCAGGGCTTCCCATGTGGTATGCCGGCGCCCTATCCACTGGGCTATCGAGCCGGCCCCAAAAGATATATATATATATTTTTTAATTCCTCTGTTTATTGTTTTTACCCTGAAACGATGAATGCAACTGTGGGGTGGGGAAAGAAGGCAAAGGATTCAAGGAAAGGGCAGTTATACGTGTGTGAGTGGGACAGTGGGGAGGACATTGGTTAATATTTGTGGGTAAAGGGTTAACAAAACCTTCTCTCCTCTTTTTTTTTTGGTTACATATCCCCCGCTTTCTGCTTGCTCTTGCTGTGTGTTTATTTCTCTGCGTTCTTCTGTGTCTGCTCTGTCTCCCCCCCTGCTGTGAGGACGCGCCAAGTCAGGTCACCGCGCAGGCAGCTCTGCTCTGTTCGCGGGCGGGTCTGCTTCCGTTCACAGGTGGCTCCACTTCCATTCACGAGCAGATCTGCTCCGTTCACGGGTGACTTGTCCTGCCTGTGACGGCTTTTTTTTTGCCCTGCCCAAGGCGGCTCTGCCCCGCCCACGGCGGCTTGCTCTTCTCAATATGGTGTGCCCGCTTTGGAGAGGTCCCCGGGAACCGAACCCGGGGCCTCCCATGTGGTGAACCGGTGCCCTATCCACTGGGCTACAGCCGGCCCCCCCTTCTCTCCTCTTAAGAACAAATTTGACGGGCCCGGCTA
>PVKH010037892.1:0-11399 GCA_004027955.1 Chaetophractus vellerosus | reverse complement strand
ATTATTTTAAACCCTTTTCATTGTGTTGGAACAGCACTTTTTACTTATAAAAATAGACTGAAGCACTTCTATCAACACCAGCTATTTTTTAAACTAATTAATTTTTTTGATACATATTAATAAAGCATACAATTTATTCAATTTAGAGAATGTCCCATATATTACATTTTATGTAACACATTGCATCTGATTAGAGGACATTCTTTACTGGAATGGCAGTAGATCAAGAGATTCATGCCAAGAGTGTTCACTGATCTTATCACATGTCCCATAACTCCAAAGTAGTCGGATTGATGGAGTGATGGAATGTTCTGCTGAAAGCTCAGTTATGGTGCCAGATTAGAAATAACTTCTTACATTACATACCTGAAACTAGTGGCAAAACATTTTACTCCCTTCATTTTCATGGAGAAAATGAAGGTTCATAAGGGTGAAGGTGATGTTGTCCTGATATATCCATTAAGTAGCATCACTGGAATATCAGTCAGTATCTACAATTTTAAATTTATAACCTTTTATTACGTGGCACTTAAAATTCCATTTAAATTTTATGCAATCTAACTATTGAACTTTATATTACATAAACTTTCAAAACAAACAGCGTTTCATTCATATGAAAATATGTACTTATTCTGCAAAAAGATGTTCATTTCATACCTGCTCTGTTTCAAACAGTCTGTGAAGTGTCAGGGATACAGAAATAAAATATGAAGTCCCTGCCATCAAGGAATGCATAGCTTAGTGGGTAAACTATCAGCCTGCACAAGTCTGAACATACTACTTCTTGCTTCATTCAACAAATATTTACCAAACAATCACTAAGCAGGAGATGCTGTGGTATGCTTCCAGGATAAACAAAGATGAAATGAATTAGTCATTATTTCACTAATTAATATCAATAGATTAAAAAAACAAGAACTGTAATAAAAGAGAGACTATAATAAATGACCAATCGGAACACAATGTGAAAATATGGAGATTATATCAAACTCTGCCATGTCTCCATCTATGATTTTTCTGAATGAACTCTGTCTTCTGTGTTAAGGAAGGGCATATACATTTGATGTCATGCCTATCAGTTAAAAATTGCAAATTGCAACAGTGAAGAAATCTGGCATACAATCCTTAAATTTTAACCTGTTGACATTTGTCAAATAGCATATAATCAACCCAATTCAAATACATGGTGACTGCTCCTTTATTCCTGTCTTTTTTTTTTCTTTTTAAATGGAAACAATAGGGAGAATGATTGATGGGTGTTTTTTCAAGTAATAAGAAATTTAGAAACTTCAGTACAGCTCTCAATTCTTAATACAACATAACAATTTTAGACATTAATTTAGCTCAGCTGGGCTTCTTTTTAAGTATTTAGAAATAAAGTTCAATAGTGTGGATCAACAGAAAACAGAATTTCCATGATTGAGAGAGGAACATCTTAATGGTGAGAAAAATAATGAGAATGTCTAGGCTAGTGAGTCATTGAGGATGGAGTTGAGGAGGAGGTAGTGAAAAGAATGTTTTTGTATAGTTCCCCAATTGGAAAGAATATGTGTGAAATGTGAGAGAGAAGTTCTATTTATTATTTTTAGTCTGATAATTAATTCCCTTTAGAGTCAAAAGGGCAAATGTTAAAGCAAAATGTATGTTAGGAACGATGCAATATACACAAGCAATAGTTGAAACTTTCAGTTTTTGAAAACTTATATGCCATGCAATCTTCTTTGTCCTTCACATGTATGAATTCATCCATTACTAACAATTTTACAAGAAAATTATCATTATCAATATCTCACAGCAGGTAAAACTAAAGCACAAATGATTTAGTAACATGCCCAAAGGTAGTTTGGTCTCTAAGCCAAGGTCTTAACACTACTGCCATCTCACAGAAATACCTCAGGATGAATTTCTGACTTGTTGTTTTTGATTTTTATTTCTTCATAATTTTTTATTATTATTGAGATGGTAAAACCACGGCAGTCATTTAATTTAATATTATTAGTTACTGAGTGCTTTATTCTGTAAATAAACCAACCTTTGCCATAGTCCTATGTTATACTGTTAAAGATATTAATATCTGTACAAGTTTTTCTATAAAATATCTGAATATTCATTAATGTCACTAATTATGAGAGCAATTTTTATTTATATATTTTTAAAAATTTAAATAGGTAAAAAGGCGATAAAATTTGATGACATTTTCCTAACAAATTATTTGAAATTAATCTCTAAAAAAATAACTCAATAGATTCTGAGAGTTTGTTTTCTGGAGATTGTTAAACACTTTATGGGAATACCTAGTTTGAATCTCAAAGCACCTTCATTATTTCCACTTTATTTATTTATTCAGGCTCAGAGTGATTATACCACTAGTAAGTTGTGGAGCCTCAAATTTGCCAAAAAATGATCTCCTTTTTTCAATTTCTATTCTTTCTGTTTTGTCTTCTGCATTTCATTATTTTATTGAAACTTTCCTCATCTTTACTCCATTACTCCATGGCTAGTAGCTTCCTTCTTATTTTCAAATTCTATACCTTCTAATTGACATTTTTAGAACCATTGTTTTAGCTGTTGAATTGTTCTACCTGGGTATTTTATTAATTTTGAATTTCTAGCCCAGAGCACATAAACATTTGTGAAATAAAGTTATGAATGTTACACTATTTAATAAAAAAATTGAATGCATAGAGAATTGAAATAATCTTTTCTTAACAAAAACTATTACTATCTTCTCTATTTTTTTGACTGATACCAACATCCCAAATTAAACATTAATCTTCTAATTTTACCTTATATTCCACCCCTACTTTCAGTTACCAATTTATATATTTATAAATATATATATATATTATATATATATAATTTTGCTTTCTTGACTCTAATTTCTACCTCTCTGTTATTACCAAAAGTAGTTACATCGTGATATCCTTATTCATATTTATGATTAATCTTTACATATAATTCCAGACTTTCTTACAAAAAACTTATTTTGTATAATTATATCAAATAAATCTTCACAAAGTATTGAACTTAAAATGCCAAATTCCTACTCAAAATGCTTAAATAATTCTAATCTCTTTTCTGGGCTTGGCCAGGAGAGAACTGACAAGGCATTTGTAAGGCAAAACAACTATCATGTTTTAATTCAAGTAATGAATTTTAGAGTCTTTATGAAAATAATGTCTTGAGAATTCCCAGCTGATGAAATACTAACATAGTTTTATTAATTTTAACTCCATCAGCTTTTAAGAAATTTTTCTTTAAAGGTAATTAGAAGTATTCCGTTATATATCAAAGTTAAGATTTTACAAAAGAATACTCTTGATAATAACTTGGAAACATAGTTCTTGTGCTAGTTTCATCATTATTTGAGTGAATGCTATTTTTGTTTAAATATGAAAGTTAAGTTTAACAGATAATTTAGTAAGAAAGTAGGCAATTCTCACTTTTAATTTATTTCACTTATAAAAACACATGCTTGACATGAAAAAATTCAGATTAAACAAGTCACAATAAACTGTTCTAAATTCTTAATGAAATGAACAAGGGAAGGGAGAGAGAAAAAAATTGACAGTCATCCAGGCCTGAAATTTGCTTTGGGACAAGGTTAACTACAAATTCAATTTCTTTAATAGACGTAGGCTTATTATTGTTATCTATTTTTTTCTTGATTGGACTTTTGCAGTGATATCTTTGAAAGAATTTGGCCATTACCTAAGTTGCTGAATTTATTGACATAAAGTATTTATTATATTCCTGAATTATTCTTTCAATATCTGTAGAGTTACAGGCTGACTTTTGTTTTTATATTTTTATAAAATGCTTAAATTAGTTATATTAGCTACATATTAATTTGATATTGATTGCTTTCAGTAATAAGTGAGTTCAGCAATTTACAGGACACATGGCTAATATGCAAAAATCAATTATAATCTACATAAAAAATCTGAAATTAAAATAAAACCATTTAAAATAGCATCAGATATATTAAATATTTTGGGAGAAATTTAACAAAATATATGAAAGATTCAAATACATTGAAAACTATGAAACAATGCTGAGTGAAATTAAGGAAGATATAAATAAATGGAAAGCTATACCATTTTCATGGTTTGAAAGAATCAATATTGTGAAAATGGCAATTATCAAAAATTGATTTATCAAATCAAAACACCAGCAAGTTTTGTGTAGAAATTGACAAGTTAATTCAAGAATTCAAATAGGAATGCAAAGAATAGAGCACAACCAAACCAATAATATTGACAAAGAATTGCAAAGTTGGAGGATTACACTACCTTTCTTTAGGATTTATTATAAAACTACAGTAATCAAAAATGTGTACTATTTGTATGAAGATAGATAAATAGATCAGTAGATTAAGATAAAGAGTACAGAAACAGACTCCTATATATGACCAATTGATTTTGGAAAAAAGGGATATCGATACAAAAAAAAAGAACTTAGATCTATACCTTGTGCCACTTACAAAATTGTTTCACCTAAAAGCAAAATTTTTTTCACCTAAAAGTAAAACTCAGAACTATATAACTTATAGAAGGAAACATAGAGGAAAATATTTGTGGCCTTTGGCTAACAAATATTTCTCATATATGATACCAAAAGCATGAGATCCATTAAAAAATTGACCTTGATTAAAATTATGGATTAATGCCCTTTAAAAGATTCTTTTAATAATATGAATAGACATAACACAGTAATGGAGAAATTTTTGCAAATCATGTATTTGATATTGGACTTTTTATCTAGAATATATGAAGAATTCAAAACGTAAGAAAAAGAAGGCAATTGAAAATGGGCAAAAGATTTGAACAGACACTTCATGAAAGAAGATATGTGTATGGCATGTACCAAATAGTATAGGTCACCTATTAGAATAGATAAAATTAAGAAGACTCACCATGCCAAGTAGTGGCAAGGATGGGGAGCAACCAAAGCTCTTATTCACCGCTGGTGGGAATTGAAAATGGTATAGCCACTTTGAATACAATTTGACAGTTTCTTAAAACCTTATGATTCATTCTGCTCTTAGGTTGAATGAGAAATTCAAAAAGAACTGAAAACCTATGTTCATAAAAAAGACTTTTACGTAGATGTTCATAGCAATTTTTTGTGTGATAAAAATTCCCCAAACTGGAAATAACCCAAATGTCTATCAACTCTGGATGAATAAAAAAATTGTGTCACCGTAAGTTGAACACTAATTAGTAATAGAAAGAAAGGAAGTCTTGATATACAGCAAAAACATGGATGAATCTCAAAATAATTATTCTGCATGAATGAAGAGTTAATCTGTAATTGTGAAGGCAATTTAGGGATTCTGTAACCAATTGTTTTTGCGTATATTTTTATACACAAGGGTAAAGTATGATAATAATATATTTCTATATAAGTTTAAAATAGCTCCCTCTCTGAGTATAGATATACATTCTAGGAACCAGAATTTATTGTATAATAGTTGAATTGGTAGCATGCTTTAAATTTTCTTGGTACTTCATAATGCATAGTGTGATTTATAATTTATGGCATTTTAAATGCTATGACATAAGCAATTCTCTCCAGTTGCTGAGTATGGGATGAATTTGAGAGAATGACCAAAATTGGAGATAAAAAAGCAGACAACAATCCCTTGCAGTATTCTAGATGAAAGATGATGTGATACTAAAGGAGGAGCAATGGAGTTGGGATGAATAGGAAAAGGTACATTTGAGAGAGGGTGTGTAAGAAAATTGAAAAACTTTAGAGAAAGATTTATGAGTCATGGGTGAGGGAGAAAAATAGGTTTAAGGATGCCTTCCTAGACTATTAATAACTATCCACCTATTTGTATTTGAATAATATAGTATACTTAAAATGTTAACTATATATAAGGACACAGTAAAAAAAGAAGTTTTTAATTGGAAAATGAAAAAAGTATAATACAAAATTGTATGTGATTCTGATTATAGTGAGGCTTACACATGAATAAGCATGGGAATGGCCATGGAAATTAATAGATTGATGTGTTTTGGTAAGGGATTTCTTTGCATTTTTGTTCACCTTTTATTTAAAGGCAGTCAATTATGTTAAAAAAAAAAAGCATGTTTAACAGGCAATATTAGAGTGAGGCTCTGGGATATGTCAAAAATTATGTAAAATTTAATCTAAATTTATTCAACTATGGAGTATTCATTCTTTTTTTTCAATTTAGAAACACAAAACAATTACTCTTTCAGGATTTGCTATTACGTGATCTAAATAATTTCACTAGACCCTACCTTTTAATAAATTTGAAAAATTACTGAAATAATAGTTCACTAACAGGAAAGCTATGCTCTCTAATCACTTTCCCATATCTTTCAGTAGCTATCATGTATTTTTCAGACTTGTTTTTAATTATTTTATGATGAAAGTGTTTCCTGAATAATATTTTAATGCTTAGACCGTAGTATCATTAGACTGGGGAGCTGTACCTCTAGAAAAAAGTAGATACATGTCTTAGTTTGTTTGGAAGTCACCTTATTCACACATTGTACTGTCATATTGAACAACTGTCTGCTCTTCCCACTGGTGCATTGGCCTTTGTTTCCTAATGAGCAGTATAAACGGCCACGACTCTGTTCATTGTTAAGGATTCCCCAATTCTTTTTTTTTTAAAGATTTATTTATTTTATTACATATCTCCCCTCCCCCCCGCTGCAGCGACGCGCCGAGACTTGGTCACTGCGCAGGCGTGGCTTTCCCCGCTTGTGGGCGGTCTCTGCGTCCGTTCACGGCCGGCTTTCAGTTCGCGGGTGGCTGGCTGCGCTCCATTCGCAGGCGACCTGCCCTGTCCGTGGCAGCTTTTTGCCCTGCCCACGGGGGCTCTGCCCGCCCATGGCGGCTTGCCATTCTCAAGCCCACTAGGAGAGGTCCCCGGGAACCGAACCCGGGGCCTCCCATGTGGTATGCCGGCGCCCTATCCACTGGGCTATCCAGCCGTCCCCGATTCCCCAATTCTTTGATGAAAACATGTGATTTATTCATTGTGCATATCTGGCTAATAGATTTTTCAGATTTCTTTGGGGCTGAAACTCACTCAATATTGGTTTGTTGGCTTGGGTATTGATGTGTAACAGCAAGAACTCATTTATCTCATAGAATGTCTTATATTGCAAACTAGTATATATTTGCCCACATTAAGCCTCAAAGTTATGCTATTAGATACTACTTTGAATTAAGGATAGCTAATTTTCCTAAGTAATAAGATATCCACATTAATAGGAAATATATATATATGTTTTTCATACGTACAGCTTAAATAATGAGGGGGTTCTGAATGGCCATGATAATGGAGCCATGTTATTTTGGGCAGCTGTTTGGCACTGCTATCAGTTCATTCCTTTGCAATCAAGTACTTTCTCTCTTCTGAGGATAACCTTCCATATTATTAATACCTTTCAGGCTTATTATTTTCTTTTCACCCATTTACCTTTTTGTGTCCGGGGAAAACAAAGAAACGTTACTAAACTTTTGATCCTTTAAGAAAAATGGATAATATGTCACACTTCTGCCTCATATTTAAGAACTTTCAATGACTTGCAGCATATTTAGTCTTATAATGCTTGATTAACAGCAATTTGAAGGTAAGTTTTTGCTTTTACTTACAAAGTAGATTGATAATTCTTATCAGTCTCAAAAGTGTTTCTACAATCACAAATCATAAATTCTTCTTTCTAGAAAGGCACTATTTAGATAGCTTTACTGATATAAAAACATAACAGGGAAGTAGATTATCAACAGCATCATTTTTTAACTTCCTTTGCTTTTATCATAGTTATTAATACATAAAATTTTTCTCTAATCATGGGGTCTTATTTTTATTTGAAAATGTGAATTTTGAAAATAATATGAGAAATAATTAATGTTATGAGAAATAAGAACACAACCCAAGAATGATTGCTATAATTTGTCATTTGCTAATGTTATGTGCAAGAAAAAAATGCAGGTGACATAACCCAAATTGGGATGACTATCACACCTCAGTTTCTTTGACAGCATATTACTAAGTGTGTAGAATATCTTTAAAAGAGTGTGATAAAGGTAAGATACTGAATTTTCTTAAGTAATTAAGTATTGAGGCTTTGTTCATGATGCAATGTTTCAACATTTTGAAATATTCTATGATATAGACTATGATTGATCCATTGTCTAGCAAACTTTATGAGTTATATATCAACCATGTTGATACCATAATTTGATCCTTGGTTTATATGTGCTGTGACATGGTGTAGCAGTTTGATACTGTTTATGAATTGCAAAAAAAGATACTGGTTTATGTTTATGAACTGGTCTGTTCCTTTATGCATACTAGATTGGATTGGATTCAGAGGTTTCACTTTTATTTGATTAAATAATAACTAGGGCTTTGATTGGGCCACATCAGTAGGATGTTGAGTCCCCACCCCCTTGGTGGGCAGGGACTCACAGAGAAAGTGACAAGGCAGAGGAAACAGTTGGGGTTTTGGATGCTAGATCCCTGGGAAGTAAATACACAGAGAAGCAGATATGTGAGGAAAGAGAAAAGGTTCCATTAGACATGGCAGAAGACCCAGGAAGAGAGATGAGCTGTTCACCTGAAAGTTTACAGCTGGCCTTGTGGAGAGAGCAGAGCAGTGGATCCTGGAGAAAAATTGGCCCCAGGAGAGAGATGAAACTTATTCCAGTCTAGGGCTGAGATTGGAAGAAGCTGGGACCATGGAGGTTTAAGAAGAGGAAGACTCAACCATTGGAGACATTGGCAACCATCTTGCTCCAACATATGGCAACGGACTTTGGTGAAGGATATAACTTATGCTTTATGGCCTTGTGACTGTAAGCGTCTACCCCAAATAAACACCCTTTATAAAAGCCAACAGATTTCTGGTATTTTGCATCAGCACCCCTTTGGCTGACTAATAAAGAATTTGGTGAGAGATGAGCCATTTGCCTGACAATTTACAGCTGGCTTTGTGAAGAAAGCAGAGCAGCTGAACCCGGAGAAAAACAAGCCCTGGGAGAGAGGCAAGGCTTGTCCCAGCCTGCAGCTGAAATTAGGAGAAGCTGGGACCATGGAGCCTTGGGAGGAGAAGGAAGACTGAATCCTCACAGACATCACCTGCCATCTTGTGTGAACATGTGGTAACAGACTCTGGGTGAGAAAGTACCTCTTATGGTACTTTGAGTTGGACTCTTTAGGGCCTTGTGACTATAAGCTTCTACCCCAAATAAATTCCCTTTATAAAAACCAACTGATTTCTGGTATTTTGCATCATGCCCCTTTGGCTGACTAATACACATGGGAAGTAGCATTTCCAAGATTACCAAATGGCATGACTTAAATCAATGGAAGGACTTATTTGTTTTTGTCCAAATTTACCCCAATAATATACACAAGCCTTCTTATTCCTTTTTAAATCATTATTTTATTGGCTTTAATAATTCAGTGGGTAAAATGCACTGCTTAGCATTCATGACCTTCCCTTCAATTTGGTTGCTTGGACACAAGTAAAAGGGGGTAACCCTGAGATGCATATGGAGGCAGAATTAAAGTTCTGATGGAACATTTTCTATTTTATATGATATTTTGATGCACATTTAAAGGGAATAAATTCCAAGCCTTCTCTAATGTGGTTAATTTTAAAGATGGATATCTGAAGGCAAACCTAAAGCAGAATTATGGCAATGAAATAATAAGGCAATTATATATTGCCTACATGCTTATGTCTGCATGTTCTTCATAAAAGTATTCCTTATCAAAATAAAGCAGGCACTTAATGAAATTCTTAGCTCAGTCCACAATAACTTCACTGACAGAGTGAGGCTGTTAGAAAGACATAAGCATAGCCATTTTAAGAAGCTGATGATTAATAATAACTTCTGATGAATACATAATAGCTATTTATTGTGCTACTAACAGATGATTATATACTAAGCCTATTGTAGAATGCTTCAATATAAATTAGAGGAATGGTTTTCTTGTTAAGAATTTTAAAGGACAAATAACATTGACTATATTTATATAGCTAAAGGCCAATAAAACAAATATTTTCTATTATTCAAACCAAGACCTAACGGGATATTTCAAGCACATTGCCTTTTTAGATGAACATATGAATTCTGGGCCAAATCCCTTTTCATTGAGGCACCAGTCAGGCTCACCTTTTGTGACATAGACTTCTGTATTAAACAACATAGCCCACAAAATCTCTGATACATATTTAAAAGGTCAGCCATATGTTATACAAACCTACAAAATTTCCATTTTTCTTTTCTTTTTGAAAAAAGCAATAGTCTATTCTCAGCCTCCAAGGAAAAGCTCCCTTAATGTAAAATTATAATGCAAACAAAGAGATGTATGCAGCCACAAGCATTGATGTTTCCTTTTAAGCAGAATCACAGTACTGTTTTTCTGTTTTTAACATGCTGAAGCCAGATATTTCACAGATACTTTCTTTATAAAGAACAAAATAAAAACTGAGTTTATTTGGTTAGTTTGATTAAAATGCATTTATTCAATCTAATAACTAATGATTGTTGGTATTTATGTGCTTAGCTTGCTATTTAATGATAGAATTCATATCATTTTGAAGGATGCCAATGTGCTTTAAAGCATTCCTAAATAATCTCACTACTAAAAACACAGATAAAGAACATACCTCCAAAGAGTGAGACCCAGGTAAAATTGTGACAGACTACAAAAAAGAAATCTACTTTTGATGTCTTATTTACCAAATTAGTTCTCCCATGTATTGCCCTATCTTTCACTGATGGAGGGCAATTTTTTAGATTGATTCCTCTTTTTAGTGAGGGCTGACTTCCTAACAGTCCATTTCATACACTTTCACTCATGCCTAAGGTACCAGGAATCACTTCAGGCTTTGAACCAATTCCTTCACATGGGGCAGCCACACATTGTTCTGGGCTGTTGTAGGTTGTGCCCTGCATCAGGACACTGGGCTAAGGAGTAAATTATGAGCTGAAATCCATTCATCCTTCTACTTGCCAAACCAATGTTAGCCTTGCTCCATACTTCTTCTCTAGTAAGTCTTTTTTCTACATAGTGTATATCTTATTTTTCTTATTTTTAATTTCTGTAAAGTACTCATTTGCTGTTAGCTTAACTTAATGTGTCATATCTCCTGAAGTTAACAGCATTTTAACAGGTGACTTCTGGTAATTGACTTTCCTTATGAAAAGAATCAAACCTATACATAATGAAATTTATGAACACGGATAGGCCAGTGTGACAACTTTTGTAGATCTCTGGCTACTTAAGGGTTACTGCTTATTTTTTACTTCTTTACCTATTTAAACGTATATAGACATATAACTGAATATATATAGTGTTAAGTCTTCCTTTCATTTATTGTGTAGGAAAAGTCACT
>PVKH010037891.1:0-11395 GCA_004027955.1 Chaetophractus vellerosus | reverse complement strand
ATTGGAAAGCAAAACAGTTATCAAACATTGTGAGATGAACAGGTTAGGTGTGGGAAGAGACAAATTTAGTTTTATTCTGAATAAAACATATGGAATATAAATTGGAGCCACTTTTAAAATCCTCCAACAGTCAAAGGATTAGCTGATGTTCACTCCACCTACTTTTTTCTACCCACAATCTCTATTTTCACAATCTGGACAGCTTGACAAGACTATACTGATTCCTTTTGTTCTCATAATCAAGATAATAACCAGTAAAATCATTTGATACATTTCTCTGTATAGAAAACAGATTAATTTGTACCATAATTATTAAGTCTTCATAGTCCATAATTGCCCACAATCATCCTCTATCCATTGTCAAATGTATTGTAGTAAGTGAGTGCACAGTCCTCAAACTACAGAAACAAACTCTGGTTATTGATGTAATTAGCAATAAAGCAGTGTCTTTCCTCTGTGATATTTTGTTTTCCCAGGTAGTTAAGGAAAGATACTATGAGATTTCTCATTGTGATAGAGCCGGTGATCCTCATTATCTTGGTTCCACCTGAGTTCCTTTGGATTCAGAACTTTTTATAATTAATAAATTTTCCAGGTCTCTTGGGGTCTTTCACCTGCCTTTAGTTACATCCTCAAACTTAATCCAATATACTTTTTAATTTTCAGGGCACTCCGGTATACCAGAGTTGTGTTTCTAAAGACCTTACACAATTCAATCTCACAAAATTAAAATCTCATCCAGATAAACAATGGAATGTCCCTGCATATACTAATGAGCTAGTCCCCAGCCTGAAACACTACTAGTCAACTAAGTCCTGGACCAAATTAAATGCTTACTAAAAAACTCAAAACTGCAGTAGAAGTCTGAATCAATGCCTCACATCTGAACCCCAGCTAGGTCAGCTAGGGCTAAGATAGTAAATAAATTTCAATTATTGTGAAAATTCAGACTGATCAATGGCATCTATGTGCAGTATTCTCATGAAGATTCTGACAAAGCAAAGTTAAGGGTGCTATGACTGATAAATGCCGCCTTCCATGGGTGTCAATGAGGTATTTGAGGCACATAGTCAACATTTTAATTAATGGTTCAAGGGATATATTAAGCATTCCTGACCTGAGTGCTAAGTGGGCAGATGATACCTAATGCCAAAAAAAAAACTGGAATATAATTTGCAGAAGTACTGGACAACTGCCTAATTAATACTTGGAGACCAACCACCCACTGTTAACCACCAAAGACATGGACTGCTACTGTAAATTGGGGTGGTTGTTTCCACACGTAAAATGACACTGATGTTGGCTGTATAATCTATCTTATTGTATCACATGAGCATTCAATGTCAAGACAGGTGAGGAAGCTGGTTGCTGTGAAAAGGAGTAACTAAGAAGGTGAAGTAGTGCAAAAATATTTGATTTTTACAGCACTGCCAATAGGTTTTGAAATTCTGTTATTGTTTAAGTGCATTGCTGAATAGTTTAGTATCCACAATTTTAAATGCTACCGTTCATTTGAATAAAATTAGCAGACAGAACAAACTATACATTCTAAATCCTAGCATCCACCCAGTTACGTGCACTTATGAATTTCACATTTCCCAGGCATAACCACATTCCTTAAAGAAAGGTAAATCAATGATTTAATTTAAAATTGCAAAAAATATGCATAGTGGCTTAGGCAGATGCGTCCATCACACATATTTCCTACAAATTCATTATTCTATTTAAACCCTTAGCATAATAGCTTAGGCAATGCTACATATTTAAGTATTCTGCTTTTTTAACATGTGGTTACACATATGTAATATGAAATTTACCATTTTAAGTGCACAACTCAGTGGCATTAATTGCATTTACAATGTTGTACTACCATCACCATCATCCATTACCAAAGCTTTATCACCCCAAACTCTGTATCCATTAAGCAAAAACTCCCCATTCTCCACTTTCCCCACCCCCTAGTAACCTCTAATATACTTTTATCTATATGAATTTCATTATTCTAGATATTTCAGATAAGTGCAATCAGAATATTTGTAATTTTGTATCTGACATTTCACTTAGCGTAATATTTTCAAGGTTGATCCATGTTGTAGCATGTATCAGAACTTCATTCCTTTTTAAAGCTAAATTGTATTCCCTCTTGTGCATATCACATTTTATTTATTCATTCATCTGTTGATAGACATGTAGGTTGTTTCTACTTTGTGGTTATTGTGAATAATGCTGTTGTGAACATCACTATGCAAATACCTGTTTGAGCCTAGCTTTCAGTAATTCTCTTGTTTTTTTAAGAGCAGCAGTTCCTTATCAGAGGTCTGAAAACTATACACATGGGCCAAGGACAGTCCCTCTGGTTTTTGTAGAGTTGTTTGGAACATGCTCCACCTAATTGTTTACTTATTGTCTTGGCTGCTTTCACACCATAACTGTAGAGTTGAGTAGTTTTGGCAGAGTCCACATATAAATAAAATATTTACTATCTGGCCCTTTAAGAAAAAGTTTACTAGCCCAATTCTGTATTATCAACCTCAATAAAACAGCATCAGCTTTTCGTAGTGCTGAAGGGCTAGAATGACCTCTGTGAGGAAGTAAAAGCTAATCTATATTGGAAAAATGGTCATAGTGTTAAACTATAATCATCACACTGGTGGGAATTGACGCCAGTGATTAGAAGGCAAATAAGCCAAAATAAAAATGAGTTGTTTTTTTTTAATGCAACTATTTTTTGCGTTATCTGTGGTGTAGTATTACTGTGCATGGAGAATTTGCCGAAAACAGGCACTCATACTAAGCTTTGAGTTGATAAGTATAAATTTCTTTGCCTATCTGTAAACTAAAGGAAGAAAAGTTAACCCATTGCCTAAAAAATTACTTAAAATAAATACATTATTTTTAAGTGAGTCTGAAAAGGGAAAAAAATATTTAGCATTATTATGTTTTCTTTTCCTTGGCTGCTCAAGCAAATACCATGCAATGGGTTGGCTTAAACAAAAGGAATTTATCAGCTCACGGTTTTGCGGCTAAGAAAAGTTCAAATCAAGCCTTCGTCGAGGCGATAATTTCTTCCTGAAGACTGGAGTTCTGGGGCTGGCTGCCTGCAAACCTTGGTCCTGGGCTCCTCTGTCACACAGTATATGGCCCTTCTCCTGGCTTCTTTTCTCTTCCGGGTTCCGCTGACCATCGACTTCTAGCTTCCCGTGGCCTTTTCTCTCCATCTGACTTTCATTCTGCTTGTAAAGGACTCCAGTAATAGGATTAAGGTCCATCCTGATTGAGGTGAACCACACCTTAACTGCAGTAGCCGCATCAGAAAGTCCCACTTAAAATGGGTTCACACTCACAGGAATGGATTAAGTTCAGGAACATGTTTTTCTGGGGTACATAGCTACAAACCGCCTCAGATGGCAAATTTGTAAATTTGGTTTGCAGTCTCTATTATCTAGAGATTCTGTTGAATTGTCTTTACTCAACTTGGACTAGGGAAGGTCTGACTTAATGTTGGTTATTCTATTCAGCCTTTTTTATTTTTGATGTGGGCTAAAAGGTTACAGGTGGTCTTTAAAACCATGGGATGTCTGCTAAGACATCATTTATGGTCTAATGGCCCTTGTGTTATGTTAACGTCAGTCAGTACCGCAGTGAGGAACGTTGATTGGGATATTATGTTTGATTACTCCTTGTGGCTCACCTGAGGACAGAATCACACTGCCTTCCTTACCAGGTACTACAGAAGGAAGAATGTGAATCATTTCCTCCCTGCTCCCCGGATCTTTCACTCTGATGAGTCTCTACCTCAAGCTTGCCTTTTTGTCTCTGGTTCTATGAAAAAGAAAATCAAGCGCCTAAAACCTATAGTCAGAGAGTTCTTAGATTATACCTGTTCTTCATTACCTGTGTACTTCTTAATTTTAAGTTAATTCCTCCTGTTTTCTTACATCATTTGCCACTTAGTTTCACCTGTACAATTTTTTATGAATAAAGGTAACCTTGCTTAATTCCCCCATATTATGTTTCCTTGTATTTTTGTTTTCACTTGCAATTGATTGATGCCTGAAAGCATCGATGAGTGGAGCCTGAAAGATTTCTGCAAGATTTGCCTCCCAGTTTTCCACAGCAGACTGTTAAAGAGTATAGGAAAACCTTCCACGTTTATTATATTTTAGTCATCATACCAGCTGTATTCTGAAAGACTTTTATAATGGTTACCATCTCTGACTCTTAACCAGTATGCAAATCCCGGCTCAGAGCAATTCCTGTATGAACCTACTTATTTTCTGCTTTGCTCAATATTCACATTTGTAAAGTGGGGAAATAGGCATAGATTATATGCCTATTTTGAAGGAGCAAGTAAGGTAATATTTGTAAAAGACTTAGAACAATATCTGGCCAAGTGTAAGTTCCACTTGTATTACTATTACGACTGAAAGTTAAGGTCACTGATGCAGACTCTGATGTTATTTTCCCCAAAGACATTGGGCCTTTTTTCCCTGCTTGGGAGAGAGGGAGAGGAGCAAACCATTGATGTCAGGGAGGGTGAGCCACACCCCTTTTCTAACACTGAGGATATGTCCTAGTTCTGTCCAGTGATATATGAGGGGATATAAGTTGGAAGACTTCCCGGGAAAATTTCTTATTAGTTGGAGGTACTTAAGGGGAAATGTTCTGTCCTGTGCCTTTCCCTGCTTCATGCCTTTGAATGTGATGGAAACTGTGATGCTTGGAGCTGCTGCAGCCATCTTGTGACCAACAAGGGGACATAAACATAATCATGCACATACTAGCCTTGAGTCCTGTCACTTTGGAGCTGCAAATAGCATCTTGTAGGCTTCTTCTCATGTGGAAAAATAACCTTTTGTTTGTTTAGGTCATTATTTGTCATATTTTTCTCTTATATTTATAAAAAAAATCCTATTTTGCTTATTCATATCTTCTACATAGCAAAATCTGCTTTGTCAATGTATACTTCTCTCCAGTGATGGATTTAACCACCAAATAAATATTCTGATAGGCATTTCTGATATATATATTTAATGATAAAAATTCTTTTCAGTAGTTTTTGTCTCACTTCAAAATTACATATAATCTGTTATCTTATTTTTAAAGGACGTAAAATGTGTCAGTTATGGATATGAGAGAGTATTGGAAGGCAAAGTCAGTGAACTTCTCAAAGGCTGGTCTTGGAACAAGTACTCATGTTTCTAGAAGCCTGGCTCTAGTCAAGGGCTACTCTCACATACCAATTTGTGTGCATCCACCTGGTTTCTCTTGGTTCCACTTCAATAAAATCTTTAAGTGATTTTCATGTGTGTGTCTAATATTTTTTAGAGAAAGGAAAGTTAATTTTATTTAACCTGACAACATTTATGGACTAAATTGAACATCATGGATGTCAAAAAAAAAAAAAAAAGAGTAGAGGTTTATTTATAAGGGTGTAACAGAATAAATAAAATAGCACCTTCCAGTTTCCCAGCTTTATTAAAAGACAGATATAAGATACATCTCACCATGGATATGACTGTGGGATTATTAATGGTTTCTTCTCATCCTCCCACAGAAGCCCTAGTAAAAGCCTAGAAAAAAGTTAAATGTATTTCTCCAATTTTTTCCTTGGGTTTGTATAAATTGTATGTATTTTTAATGGGATTTACATTTAGGAAATACAGGTTAAACTAAGTTAATTAACTTTTTAAAAAAATATACAAATAATTTATGAAAGTTTTCTTGTTATAAAAAACAACAATCAAGGCTACTTAAAAAGTTCTCATCTCTCCACACTCCCAGTTCCACTCTAGTCTCCAAAAGCAACAATGTTTTTAAGTTTAATCAGTAAGCGTCCAGATTTCTTTTTTCCCAGGATGGCATATGCTCTTAAATGTAGTGCAGAGGAAAACTGTGTGTGTGCTATGCACATGCAGGAGTGCTGAGTCCTGTATGGATTGTATTTTATAAGTGTTTCTCTGAAACCTTTTTCATGTAATGGTATCTTTTAGATACGTGTGTTCATCAGTATATATGTAGATAAACGTCATTCATTTGAAAGACCTCAGTGTTTCATAGAATGGATGTCACTGTATATGTAATTAATCCCACTGAGTATAACAATCTATCCAAAAGTTTCTGCATTCCCTTCAATTTCAATAGATCAAAAGTATCTGCTTATATTAAATTAAAGGAAGGTTTCTCAAACTGTGTTTGGAGACACATGCTCTCCTCCTTCATAACTCTCCCTTCTCCTCTATCATCAATTTCTCTTTCTCTCTACTTGTGGCAGTCATCTTGTGGGGTTTCTGAAATATACGCTTAATGACAGAAATTCTTAGCAATGGTTGTTAAGCCTCCCTTCTATTTGTTTCAAGTGTTTCCTTCTCCTTGTACTCTTCTTGCTTTTTGAAGCTAGACATGGACATTTGACTTGCTTTGGTCAATCACTGCCAGAGAAAAACTTGATAACGAATTCTCTTAGAAGCATTATACTTATTGTACTCTATTGCTATACGTCTCATTTTAAATTGAGCATCATTAAGGGAGCAGAGTATTTTTGACTCTGTCAATACCTACAGAGGCCTGTTGACATTTTTGTCTTAGGAAATTGTTGCCCTCAAGAAAAGCAGGAGTACATTTTTTTCCCCTGACTGAGATGGTGTCATGTATTCTTGGTTATCACAATACCTCATGGCTTTGGGGCTTTGAATTGGTAAATTTTCATGATGTATGAAAAAGCATGATACGTTCTGTGCGATCTCAACCAGATGAAAATGTATGCTCAGTTGTGTGTATATACATACACAGGACCTAGAAGATTATGTCAAACTAAGCTGCTTGTGATTCTGGATGACTTTTGTGTTCTTTGCGCCTTGTGTTTTTCAGTTTTCTATATTGCACAATTAGAAGTTAAAAAAAAAAAAACAGCCAATGCAGGATGTTCCATGTTCTCTGCCTCATTCCAGGTGATCATGGAAACCAGTGTTGAGAAGAAGCCTTCATGAGCCTACATCCCTGTATGAGAACGAGAAGCAGAAAGCTTGCCTCATGAGAGAAAAATGAATCTTTGCTGTGCCAAACTCCCGAGAGTCAGGGTTGCTTGTTATCTCAGCATAACCTAGCCCCACTTGATCACACTGCACAAAATCATACTCCAATATTTTTGGCCCCAACTTAGCTCACCTTTATAATAAAACTTGTTAGTATAGCGGTCTACATTTACTTTCCCTACTTCTTCATCACCCATTCTCTCCTCTTTCCACTGTAGCCAATCTTCTGTTCCTTCCACACCACTGAAATTACTTCCAGTATCACTAATACTATTCATGTTTCCAAATCCAATCGTACTTGCTTGACCTCTCAGGAATATTCACTGTAGTGAAAATTCTTTTCTTTGCTTACCTTCTAGGACACCACATTTTCATGGTTTTCCTCTCACCCACTAGCCATACCTACTCAGTCCTTTTGGCTTATCTCTTACCCACAGTCTAGAGTAAAGTTAGTAGAACACATCGCTCGCCTACTCAAAATCTTCCAAAGGCGCTGTATCATAATTAAAATCCAGACTCTTTATGCTGGCCAAAACATCCTACATATTTTGACCTCCACCTACTACTACATCCTCATTTCCTGACACCCTTTTCCCCTACACTCCAATTGCACACACTTTCCTCTGTTTCATGAACATGCCAAGATTGTACCTAAATTAGAATCTTTGCACTAGTTGGTCCTTCTGCCTGGGATGATTCTAATATTTATAGATGGAGTGAAGGCAGCCTTTTAAGAAGACCCCACATCCTGGTATTTTCATGCCCTGTGTAATCTCTTCCACTTGAGTATGGGCTGAGTATAGTGATTTTTTTCCTAATAAATAGAATATGGCAAAAGTGATGGGATGCCACTACCTAGATTAGTTTATGAAAGACTGTGAGACTTCTGTTCTGATAGCTGACTTTCTTTATTGTCTTCATGGCTTATCTGCTTTGATGAAGCAAGCTGCCATGTTGGAGTCCCGTGTGGCAGGGAACTGAGGGCAGCCTCCAGCCGATGGCCAGCGGAGGAATCAAGGTCTTCAGTCCAAAAACAGAAAGGAGCTGAATTCTGCCAAGAACCATGTAAGCTTGGAAGTTCACCTTCCCTCAATCGAGCCTTGAGATGATTGCAGCCCTGCCAGCACCTTGGTAACAGCCTTGTTAGAGACCCTAAAGCAGGGGACCCAGCAAAGTCATGACTGGATTCCTGACTCACAGAAAATGTGAAATAATAAATATGTATGTGTTTATTGTGGTAATATATATATAACACAAGCATTTCCATTTTAACCATTTTTAAGTGTACAATTCAGTAGCATTAATTACATTTGCAATGTTATGCTACAATTACCACCATCCATTACCAAACCCTTTTCTTAATCCCAAATAGAAACTCTACTCATTAAGCAATAACTCCCCCTTCCTTCTCCCCCTGGGCCCTCGTAACCTCTGACCTATTCTCTGTCTCTATTATTCTAGATATTTCATATAAGTAGAATCATATAATATTTGTCCTTATGTGTCTGGTTTATTTCACTCAGCATAATGTTTTCAAGATTCATCCATGTTGTAGCATATATTGGAGTGTCATTTCTTTTTACAGTTGAATGATATATATATATTTTTATTATATATCCCCCCCCTTTTCTGCTTGTTCTTGCTGTGTTCGTCTTTGCATTCTTCTGTGTCTGCTTGTCTCCCCCGCTGCGGCGACCCGCTGAGTCAGCTCACCGTGTGGTGGCCTGCCTTCTCACGGGCGGCTTGCCCTGCCCATGGCGGCTTGCCTTCTCAAGGCAGTCTGCCCGCTTGAAAAGGCCCCGGGAACCAAACCCGGGGCCTCCCATGTGGTAAACCGGCGCCCTACCAATTGGGCTACAGCTGGCTCCAAATGATACTTTAATGTATGTTTACACTACATTTTGTTTATCTATATATCTGTTGATGGACAGTTGGGTTGTTTCTACCTTTTGGCTATTGTAAACAATATGGCTGTGAACATTGGCATATACTTATCTGTTTGAGTCCTTGTTTTTGCCTATTTAGAAAAATGGAATTGCTGGGACATATAGTGATTCTATGTTTAACTATTTGAGGAACCACCAAATTGTTTCCATGGCAAGCTGCACCATTTTATATTCCTACAAACAGTGTACAAAAGAGCCTATTTCTCTGCATCTTTTATAGAACTTGTTCTTTTTTCCCCCCTAATAACAGTCATCCTTGCATGTGAAGTAGTATCTCATCAAGGTTTTGATTTGCATCTCATTAATGACCAATGCTGTTGAGCATCTTTTCATGTCTTAATATGTATTGTTTTAAGCCACTACTTGAGGGGATAATCTGTTACTCAGCAATAGATAACTAATGTGCTGATTTCTTCTCCACAGGCGTCAACCTATATATCACATTTTCAGGAATGGTCTCCTTGACAACCCAAACTTGCTGTCCAGTCTTTCACTAGTGCATCATTTTACTTTGTTTTTTTTATAATTTATTACTACCTTGTGACAGAAATTGCTACTTCTCACCAAATATCTCTTCTCTCCTGCTTCCTCATTGATATAACCCTTAATTGGACACATGGCTACTCAGAAGAAAGAAAAAACAATACGGTGCTTCCCAGCTTTCCTTGAAGTTAGGCATGACCATGCGACTAGGCCCTGGCTAGTAGGATTAAGTGAACAGGGTATGTGCAGCTTCCACGCTGCACCTTTTCCCCACCTTTTGCACTCTCCTGATTGGAATGAAACAATGGCTCGAGCTCTCTAGAGCTGGACCCTGAAGAAGCAGGTTACACCTAGGGGTGGTAGCGTAGACAGCTGGAAGTAGCCAGGCCCCTTATGACTATAGTCAGGAAACCACACCTGATCCACATGGCTAGATTTTGACATAAGAACGAAACACATTCCCTTGTTTAAGCCACTGTTATTTTAGATCTGTTACACAAAGCCAAACCTAAATCGAAGTGCTATATATCATATATATTAGATTTTGTTCGCTTATTATTTTGATTGTGGACCCTCCTCTCTCCCCCACTTTTACACGAGCCCCATTAACATAAGCTCTGTGATGGTTGGCACCTTATCTCTCTCTTTGTTCCATCTCCTATGATGAGAGAAGAGCTTGACAAATAGCAGACATTCAATAAACACTCATTAAGTGAATGAATATTGATGGTCACTTGGGCTGATTTAGTATTTTTCTCTTGTAAAAGTTGTGGCAATAAAGAAAAACTCTTGTATACACATCTTTGTGCAAAGATGAATATTTGTTCTAAGACAGCAACATGAAAATTTGTTCTAAGATAAAGGCAGAAATGGTGGATGGAAGAATATGTACTTTTGCATTTAATAATAACTACCAAATCACCTTCCAAAAACACGCTACCAGTTTATACACTCATCAATGGTTTAGCCAAGAAACTGTTTCTCCACTCTGTTGCCTAGAATAGATATTATAAATCATATCAGAGTTTGCCAATTTGATAAGTGAAATAGATCTCCTTGTGATTTGTATTTCCCTATAAAAAGATTAATTTTCTGCACCTTTACTCAGGTTCTTAATATGTAATGAATACTGAGATTCTCCTGAAGGGATACACAATATACAGTGTTTCCCAAACTAACTATGGAACCCTTTTTTATTTCTTAAATCTTCTCAAGGGACAAAAGTTCAAAGTAATAACACCCTTTAGGAAATTTTACATTTTCTCTCTAAGATTCCTGGAAGCAAAGTTGAGTGTACTTGGGATTTTCCAACAAGTGAATTCACTGAAAGAAGGGACAGTAGTGAAGAATAAATTCACTTCAGTAGTGATGAACTTGAGTTTATAACTAAGCATTTACATTAAGTGGTGTGACTCTTGGGCAATATAAAGAGGCTTTTCTAAGGAAGAGAAACACTCTTCTCACTCTAGAGACAAAGAGAAAAACCTTAGTTCTAGTTACTTTGTAACTTTAAGGGTAACAATTTAGGTGACCAACTGTACCAGTTAGCCAAATGGGTGCTGATGCAAAATACCAGAAATCTGTTGGCTTTCATAAAAGGGTATTTATTTGGGGTAGAAGCTCACACTTACCAGGCCATAAAGCATAAGTTACTTCCCTCACCACAGTCTCTTGCCATGTGTTGGGGCAAGATGGTTGACGTCTGCAAGGTCCAGCCTTCCTCTTCCTCTTAGGCTTCCGTGGTCCCAGCTTCTTCCAATATTAGCTGTAGGCTGGGATAAGTCTCATCTCTCTCCCAGGGTTCTTTCTTCCCCAGGCTCAGCAGCTCTGGTTTCTCCACAAGGTCAGCTGTAGACTATCAGACCCTCTCTCTTCCTGGGGCCTCTGCTGTGTCTATGGAGTCGGCTCTATTCCTCTGTGTTTTTCTCCTGT
>PVKH010037890.1:0-11400 GCA_004027955.1 Chaetophractus vellerosus | reverse complement strand
AATTAGAATGTGTCCAAAAATAGGGCAGTAATTCTAATAGCCCTTTTTAATGCTGGTTGCCAAAGCTTACTCTATTTGACCACTTGGGTAAAAGCTAATTTTTAGGTGAAATTAATTGCAAATGTAAAAAGCGAGAGCTAGATGACTAATATGGCCTGTCTCTATATAAATGGTCTAAGTAAATCTGGGATTCTTGGAACTCTGACTCACCCCAAAATTCCTATGTTTATGGTACATTTTCCCTTGGCTTACACACAAATATTGAATTTAACTTTTGTCCTAAAAATTAAATAAAACTGTGATGTAATCCCAAAAGAAATACTTCATAAATGTTATGTGTTTCCCACTGAAAGAAACTTACACATTCTCATGTTTCTTAAAAACTTTGTAAGATGAGAAATGAACTGATTTTTTCTTTTAATACATATGGGATAGAGAGGAGAAGGTGAGTAAGGAGAAAGCCTTTGAATCTAAGAAAAGTAGTTTCTCCTATGCACCATAAATTTGATTTTTAAGCATCTCCAATTGCTTCCAGGAAACAACCAACTTTTCTGACTCAGAATTAATCCAGCAAGATATCTAATAGATACCCATACATAGAGCAGAAGAGGGCCCCTCGCCCAGAGATTCTTTGGAAAGGGCTTAAGAAGAGCATCTCTCTGGGTTTTAAGTTAAATTATTTGATGCATTTCACATTTCAACTTGAACTGACTCCTTTCATTTCTTTTTATTTCCCATTTCTGAAGAAAGTTTAGCTGTGAAAACCCCTAAGCTTACAAAATCTTAGAAATATTTTTGACAAACAACAACAGGAAGATGTCTCTAAGCTATTAAACAAAAGGAATTCACAAAAGATTTGGCTTATTTTGCTCTTAAACATGACTCTTTCCTCCTTCCCCCACCTACACACACACACGCACACATACACAAACACTACTCCAAAGCAACCAAAAAAAAAAAAAAAAAGGTTTATTAAGATAAGCTTAACACAATAAGAGCCCTGGATTTCGTTTTTAAAAATATTTTAAGGTAAGATCTAAATTTTCACTTTTCCTTATCCAGTTCCAGGCTGCCTCTGAGAAGAAAGTTTGTTAAACAGCAGCAAAATAACAAATATCCCATCAAAAAAGAAAACTAAAACGTTTGTAATAGAATCCTTTCCCTTATCATGATTAAATATGAACTTCCACTAAATGAAGGAGACAGTAGAAACTGGTTTTATCCTCTGCTGAGGAAAAAAAAAATTCAAAACTTTATAAACAAAGGGGCATACTACAAAGCACCATTTCAACGGATGATTTCACTCAGTTTCACTATACTATCCTCTTGAAATAAAATTTCTGTGGTCGTCATGCATTTTATAACTATTACATGGTGATTATTAAATGTCAGAATAAAAATTCAGGCTGGGTATTGTTTCAAAGCATATGGGAACAGCTTCTGGACAGGGCACACCAGAAATCAAGTTTAGAATGTACTGGAAAATAATTAAGTATCATGGTATATAGGTCTCAACATTAGAAAAAATGGAATTTGGCAACATTTTTACCAAATATGGTTCCCTAGAACAGACAAGTTTAGAGATGAGTGTTATTTTCAAATAGCTCTATGATCAAATGATTATCATTTCAATTACCAGTTGCTTCAGATCTTTTCCAAGAAATGGCATGACTAGCTCTGGCTGGCTTACAACAGCCGCCAAACAAATAGTTTATTAACTAAGAGAAAATACAATCCTTATGACGTCATTGATGAATAAAGCCATCTTTCAAGATCCAGTCTACAGATTTCTCTCTCTCAAACAAATGCAAGAATTCACAGAAACACACATAAACTGAAAACTCAAGTTTGGATTAACTATAAAACCACCAGTATGTTTTACTGTGGATTCACAGAGAAACTGGCCCTGCAACATTGTCAAATGCCAGGATTTAGAAGGAAATCTGATAAGCAGAGGAGGGGAAAACAACAAACCAGCCCCAAAACAAAACAGCCAACATATATATAGAAAATGTCTCAGGAAACTGTACTGTGTACACACAATGGCATAAATCACATGTTCGTATTTACTATTCTAAGCAAGTGCTGACTAAAGTTCCTAATACTCACCATTCTTGGGCAAGTCTCTATGTCTAAGAAAAGAATTTCAATAAGCTCATCTCATGATTACATTAGCTCTCTGCAAACTGTGAATTAATTAGCACTGGATAAATATTACTGATTTACCCTAATACAACACAAAAGGAACACAAAGAAACACGCTTTGTTATTCTATTAATGTACTTTGGCTTTTCAATTAACCCAGCTCCTAATCAATATTTATGTAAGCTGTGGTTGAGATACTTTCTAAGTCCATATCCCCTTTCATTATCATTAAAAACTGTCCCTTTCTGTAATTTGGATTTTGTTTCTACCACTGTACAAAACAGCTCATTCAATCATGGAATCCTCTGAGACAGAGATCATCTAGTCAAAAGGTCACAAGTCAGCTAGCCCATGTGCATAGCTGGCCCCTCCAAGTATTGAAAAAATTGAAACATTTTACTCAAAATAGGCAGACTTCCATCTTCTCTTTTTAAAACTCTGGTATACCACACAGCAAAAACCGGTTGAAAGCAATAGCAGTTGCCTGCTTTAGATAAGATGTGAGAGCCCTACTCCCCACCACTCCCTATTGCCTTAGATTCCGTTCACTTTCTTCTACCTGCCTGGCCCCTGGATAAGCACCAGACATTTGAGATTGATTTAGTCCACCCCCTTCATTTTTTTACTGAGTTTAGTGAGTTTCAGTGACATGTTCTAGTGCCAACTTCTAGAAGAGCTTGAATAAGAATCTGGGTTTCCTATCTGCCAACATAGCATTCATCCTGGACTCTGGAGCCAGACAACCTGTGTTCACATCCTGGCTCTACAACTTCTTTAACTTCCCTGTATTTCAACTTTCTAATTGATAAAAAAGGGGTTAATAATAGTATCTACCTCTTATCATAGATGCAAGAATCAAATAGGTTGGCGTAAAAGTACATACTATGTCAGGGCTATCTGTGATTGTCATTACTCCTCTACATTGATGTTTTTCAAAATGTGGAACGCAGAGATGAGTTTAGATAGTTCCCGAGTAAGCTTTTTTTAATAGATGAAGTTACTCATTTCATATTTATTTTTCCAGTTACCTTCTATTTATGGGAAAGTCTTCTACTTACAGGAGGTCTAGAAAGTTCCCTCTTTAAACAAATGTAAGTTAAAAAGTGAGTCAATTTAAACAAAACCATTAAGGAAACACTGTTGCAGAGGACATATGGATATGCCAAACATTTTTCTCAAGATGCTTTGAGAATGACTGAAAATTGGAACTGTGGATTTTATCAACGGTTCTCAAAATGTGGTCCAGGAACCCCTGGGAATCCCCAAGACTATTTTTGGATCAAAACAATTGTCTTAATAATACTAAGATATTATTTGCTTTTTTCACTCTCATTCTCTCACAAGTGAGTAGTGGGGTTTTCCAGACACTATATGATAAATGATATGGCAACAGAGCAAATGCAGAAGTAGATATGAGATTCCAGTTGTTTTCTATTAAGCTAGACAGTAAAGAGATTTACAAAAATGTATAACAATGTCACTCTTTTTACTATTGTTTTTTGTTTTTGAAAATATAGTTAATTTTCAGTAAAATGTGCTACATAACAAAATGGGTTGATAACTGCCATTTTATTTTATTTTTGAAATTAACTTACAGTAAAATAGACTTTTTTGTGTGTACAGTTCTATGAGTTTTAACACATTGACAGGTTCATAAAACCATGACTACCACAATCACCAGAATACAGAATAGTTCTATCGCCCCAAAAAACTCTCTCCTCCTATTCCTTGGTTGTCACAGTTTCCCCCTACCCCTAACCACTGAAAACCATTTATCTGTTCTCACTACAGTTTTGTCTTTTCCAGAATGTGAGAAAAATGAAATCACACAGTATGAAGCCTTTTGAAATGGCTTCATTTACTCAACATGATCCCTTCGAGATTCATCCATGTTGCTGCATGTATCGATTGTTTGTTCCTTTTTACTGCTTAGTAGTATTCCATGGTATGGAAGTACCACAGTTTGTTTTTCTATTTACACACTGAGGGAAATTTGTGTTATTTCCAATTTTGGTGATTACAAATAGACCGGCTATTAACATTCCTGCAGAGGGTTTTGTGAGAATATAAGTTTTCAATTCTCTAGAGTAAATACCTAGGAGAGGGATAGCTGAGTCAAACGGTAAGTATATAATTAACCTTGTAAAAAACTTCCGAACTGTTTAGAGAGTAGCTGTACCATTTTGCGTTCCCACCAACAATGTATGAGGGTTCCAGTTACTCCTCATCCTCACCAGCCACTTGTTATTGCCAGTGGTCATTCATTTATTGATTGATTGATTGCCATTCATTGTGTTTTTTATTTTAATTTCCCTAATGACTTACAATGTTGAATATCTTTCTATGTGCTTAGGTGACATCATATATCCTCTTTAGTGAAGTTTAGTTAAGTCTTTTGCCCATTTTAAAGGTTGGGTTGTTTGTTTTCTTACTGTTGGGTTTTGGGTGGTTTTGTACCTCCTGGATACAAGTCAGATATGTGATTTGAAAATATTTTCTCCCACTGTGTAGCTTTTCTTTTCATTCTTGTAACAGTGTCTTTCACAGAGCAAAAGTTTTGAATTTTAAGTCCAACTGGTCAGGTTTTCTTTTATGGATTGTGGTTTTGGTGTCATATCTAAGAACGTTTTGCCTAATCCCAGATCATGAGGATTTTCGCCTTTGTTTTCTTCTAAAAGTTTTATAGTATAATGTTTGACATTTTGAACTATGATAATCCATTTTGACTTAATTTTCTATAAAATATGAGGTTAGGTTTAGGGGTTTCTTTTAATATGGATGTTATATTATTGTTATTTTAAGTGCATTAATAAATAAATATTTTTAATTTATTTATTTCTCCCCACTCGTTTGCATTCATTGTGTGTTTGTTATGTGCTAGTCTTCTCCTTTTGGGAGGCACCAGGAACCAAATCTGGGACCTCCCATGTGGATGGCCTACAGCTAATTGCTTCCTGCTTTGTTGTGTCTCTCACTGTGTTTCCTCACTGTATCTCTTGGTTGTATCATCTTCCTGTGTCAACTTGCCACGCCAGCCTGTCACCTCAGCTCACTGTCTTGCATGTCTTCTCCAGGAGGCACCGGGAACTAAACCCAGATCTCCCATGTGGTAGGCAGGAGCTCAGTTGCCTGAGCCACATTTGCTTCCCAATAAATAAATATTTTTAATTTTTTCTCAGTTTTAACTTTGAATACAGCAAATACCAATAGATACCATCGGCATAAACCTGCGGTTCCTAATGAGGGGCCCATGAGCTTGAACAGAAATTCAGAATAACATTATTCTTGGGGGGACATGTTAGTGCAGGTGTGATATATTTATTAAATAATACACAGTATAGTGTGGACTTAGTAAGGGGTCTGTGGTTTTCACGTGACTGGCAAAGGGGTCCGTGGAACAAAAAAAGGTTAAAAATCCCTGGCATAGACAAAAGGTCTTCGGGGGACTCAAGAATTTGAGTGTAAAGTGTCCTGAGTCTGCAAAGTTTGAGAACTGCTATATTATGTTACTTTTCATATCCTTCATTTTCCTTGATCTTTTTGTAGAATTTAATAACGAACGATCCTACCTTTGACTTGAAATTCTCCCTTCTATTAAGAACTGTGAGGGTCTGAGATTTTATAATACTTGCAAACTTATAAGTTAGCCTGTTACAGTTTCCAGTTTCATATATGTTGGCAGAAGACAAAAAACTCCTTGTCAGAGATAAAGGATGACTTATTGCTCACAGCAATAGCAGGAGTCAAAGTATTAGCATTTGTACCAGTTCCTTAGTACTCCTTTCTTAAATGATGGCGAAGTGGGCTAGATAATACCTGCACAGCGACTGGGGTATGTTACAGGAGAAGAACCCTGAGCTTTGGGAACTTAAATCTTCAATACTGGACAGTAAACATGCCCACTCTTTGCTCCAGAGGGACCCATTATCTCTATCTTCCAAGGCTGTTCACTAATACAAACATCCTTGAAAAGATAGTCCAGAACAAAGGGAGACAGGGGCTCTGCTCACAGGATGTGTAGACATGTCAGAGCTCCATGGAGACTTGTATGTCAACATACCCCACGTCTACTCTTCTTTACTTTATTCATTTCTCTTCCTCCTCATGCCATCTCCCTACTGAGCATATGTAGGAAACATATATACTTAAATGCAGTCTGGGTACAGATCTTCTTTCTCTGCCTATCACTCCTTAAAGACAGCATTCTCTACTGGGATGCAAATGTGTACCTCAGCCCATGACTACATTCTACAGTTTGATTGAAAAGATTCATTCAGGTTCCAGTTCCTTGGTGTCAATTTAGATGTCTCAGCATCAACTCAAGTGGAATGCACAGTCCATTTGGCCTCTGTGTTAGAAAAGTCCTTAGTTGGTGCAGGGGCATTTAATACTCCCAAACTACAGCTAACTTTCTTCCCGTATCTATTCTTCCTTTCTTCTATAGTAATAAACTGCTAGTTTACTGGGCACAGAATAAACACACCTTTTCCCCGCTTCCCTTTCAGTCAGGTGCACCAGGGGACCAAGTTCTGGCCAATGAGAGGGGAGTGTAAGTGATGTGCACAACTCCCAGGTCATGCCCCTAAAGGGAATGGGTATGCCGTTCCCTTCCCCTTTTCTTCCTTTTTCCAACCTACTGCTTTGAAACTGGTAAGCCATCTTGGGCCATCCAACAAATGAGGGCAAATCTCTCAGGAGCAAAAGAGAGAAGGAGCCTGGTCTCTGGGTGAGCTCACGGGGCAGAGCCACCGGGCCAGCACTGAACCACATACTTGTATGCTATCTAATGCAAGAGAGACCTGAAATCTGAATTTATTTAAGCAACTGTAATTTGGGGACTCTGTCACACACAGCTGAACCTATATATTTTACTAATATACCATCCGTGAGAGAGGGAGAACATGATTGGAACTTTTCTTTATAATACCACCTGGTACCCAGTAACAAACCGTTGCTGAGGGGAGCTATATTCAGCTACACAAATGGGGTTCCGAGGGCAATAAACATGCAAATGTGGTACCCCCCGGGCTGGCACGGAGGGGATAGAATGAGAACAGTAAAGCATGGTCTGTTCACCTCAACCTTCCCTGAACATCCTGGACTGTAAAAATGTGCTTTGTAGCAGTTGAAACATGATATATGTTGAGAACACAGAACACAATAATATGTGGCGTTAGTTAAATAAACTGTGAAACCAAAATAACAGTCCTATTGGTTCCAAAGAGTGGGAAAATTTCACCAAGACTGAAGCTAAAAATGAAGAGCAACTGTGCCAACCTTTGGAAAGACCAGCCACAGACACATGCGCTTGCGCCCAGCATTGAGCCATTCTGGTGGGGCCTGCATGCCTGTGGGGTGCACCCCTGGACCCGGGTTCTTCTACAAGGGAAAGAAAGGGCCACCTCAGGGCCAGGCCGGGCTGGCCGCTCGCTGCTTTCCAGAGCATACTGCTCTCAGCGTTTTCAGATACTCAGCAATTCAAGGCACCCTTGGATTGTTCTCCCTGTTAACATATTATTTGGTCTGCTAACGGATACCTCCAGAGAAAAAATGGTTTCACTTTACAGGCAAGTGGTTTCCAAGCAGAAGTCCAAGACAGTCAGGAAAGGCAGAATGGTCATGCAAGTCAACAAGATGAAGTTCACTGGTCAGTGGTGAAGTGGGAAAAATAAGGGCAATGCACTAAATGTTTCAAGAAGCCAAATATACTAGATTTAAAGGACTATCCTGATCTCAGTTCGGGTTGCAACAGGACACCAAATACTTGAGTTATGGTAATCCAAGGAGGATTTCTTTACAAAGAGACAAATTACAAAAGGTGGGAAGAAAGGGAACCATACAAGACAGATAGTACGGGAACCTGGACTAGGAGCAGCTGAGCTGTCACCACTCCTAGGCCAAAGGGTCAAAGGCAGGAAGTAGTTACCAGGTCCAGAGCAGACTGTCCTGGCTCTTCAATGGAAGGACACTGCCAGCCTGGAGGGACACCACAGAAAGGGAACAGGGAGTGAATGCCTTATCTTCACTCTCCTCTCTCCCTCTCCCATCTGTAACTGAACCCCACCAGAAGCCACTGGGCCCAGGAGCTCTGTTAATGAAGCCCACCATGTCAGCCTCCTAGGGCACAAAGCAAAGAGAAGGGAGAATGTGGAAAGCAGGGGCCTTCTGCATGCTAGTTCTACATAACACTTTCTCACTCCTCCTTTTTCAGGGTTGTTGTTTTTTTTAATATATATATCTTTTTTTCTCTGAGCGAGGATGGCAATAGATGTTAGTATTTGTTCTTAATGTCCTTAGCAGGCAAAATGAAAAGATATCAACTCAAAGTCAGTTCCTGAACTGGGAACTACTGTTCTTATTATCTGTGACATAATGTTAAGTCTTTATTATGTGTCAGTATCTGATGCTAATTTGCATTACCGTGTCTTCTATGGTAAATACCTGAATTGCAAACACGATTTCGAGGCAGATACCTCTGCTCTACTTCTAATTCTCACCTACTTCCCAGAGAGCCAAGGACTGTGCTGGGCTTAAAGCACTCAGCAAATACTTATATTTTAATGGCACACCATCTCTGGGTTTTCCATGTTGGGAGGACAGGTGAGAAAACACTGACTTCTGAGTCAGACGGGTTCAAACGTGGCTCTACTGGGTTTAACATCTATGCTAATCTTGGGAACTTACATCATCTTCCCAAGGTCTCATCTAAAAAATTGGGAAAATAGAATAAAAGAACTAACCTCATCCAAGAGTTAGGATATCGAAGTTGTTATGCACAGTGGTCACTACGGAGTAGGTGTCCGTGGAATGATGGCTGTTGCTATTATTTCATAATGTCTCTTGTGGAGTGGGTGGGATTTAAAGTCACTTCACACCAAAAAGGATTTCATTTTTAATTTTTACTGTGTTTTTGCAACCCCCAAAGTAAGACCACAGAAATTGCCATTCACCCAATAGTTAAAAATGTGAAAAAGAGTCTGTTGTCTGAGTGATAAAGATATCCTCTCAAGTATGTGCTTAAGGTTTAATTTGACTCCCTTAACATAATCTGAAGTGGATTTGCCATGGCAGCTTGTTAGTGTATTGAGTTCCAAATTCCCAGGCCAGCCCCTCCTCCTCCAACCTTTCCCCTCCCCCTCTCCAGACATTTGGGAGAAGCTTGTGCCTCATGGAATTTTAGAAATCCACCCCAGCACAATTAGAGGGAGTAAGCAAACAGAAGACTGTTCTGCTACAGGATCTGTGAAATGCAATGTGACCATCCTTCACGGAATAATCAACAACATTTGCATATAAAACAAGTAATTCAAAAAGCCTAAATAGTTTATGTTCCTAAATACATTTTTTAATACACACTACTCTAAAAACATGTTAGACTGTGGCCTGCTCCCTGACAGGGAGTCCATCTCTAAAGATAGCTCCAGAAACATCCTCTCATTAATCCCCAGTTCTACCCCTTTCCTCCTGGACGTACCAGGCTTACACATTTTGCCTCCCTAAAATTAAAAGTAATTTACACACAGAGAAAAAAAATGCATTCCAGGATCCTAAAAATTTCCTCTCTAAACAGGCACACATTTGGTATGTAAAAAAGATGCCTTAAATCAATGGTTGACCTTGCCCATCCTTCCTTTGGCCAACTTAAAAGTCTATTTTCTAACTACTTTCAGGTTACCATAATTTAAATTAACTTGGCACTCAAATACTTCACTCTAGCCATTAAAACATAAGCAAAAAAACATAAATGAGCCCGATTCCAGTGTTAAGCTCAGACTGACCTACCCATGAAAGGACAATCTATAAAAGCAAAAACAAGCAACAACAAAACCCAAATCTGGCTAGGCACCACCCAATCCAGCTGTTCTACCATGGTGAACAGCTCCACACCATTTCTTCCAGAAAATCTCAGCTTTACAGTGGACGAGTTTTATTAGTTATTTTTTGTTGTTGCAGTGGGAGATATACTTGAAATGGTATCCTCAGATTATAATTCTGAAGGACCAGAGGTGTTTTTAATAAGATAATCCTTCTATTTGATTTTCTAATGAGAAAGGAAATATTCACTTTAAATTTTAACATCAATTTTTAAATTATAGATATCCAGAATTAATTGACCAGGGCTGTAAATTGTAAAATGTTTTCATATTGAGAATGTGATTATTTCCTTATTGTGTTTTTTAAAAACTGAAGTCATAATTAAAATTCTCTTGGAAAGAAACAGGCAAGAAGAAACAGTTAAGATTTTTAAAAATAAACATGTTGATAGTGCCCATTTTAAATGAATGTAAATATATTTTCACTGTTTCTCAAGGCATTTAATTCATAAAGTACAAAAAATTATCAAAAGAAATTTCCAACAAAAATGTTAGTTTTCAGTCCATTTACCCCATTTTGTAGTAACTTCACTTGGATTTTCTGCTGTACTAATTGATTTTTCTACTGTTTTACGTGGCTGGCCAATAGACTGGCACCCTTTGGCATGACCCATTGTGTACTGTTAATAAAAGTTTACTATTACAACCAAAAACAATTTGATCTTTGTTCACCAAATTTCAGAGGCACATTACCCCCTGCCCAAGGATGCAGTTCAGTAGGGACTAAATATTCCATAAAGACCCCAAAAGAAGAAAAAAAATACTTTGTCTTTGTTGGTATATGAAACTCAAGGCGGAAGACTTCTGAATTGTTAAAGATTACCGGTGACGTGGCACAGTCTTGATACACCGTAGTCATTAATTAGAAAAGCACTCTTCACAGAGGATCACTAAAGCCCAAAGCCTATTTATAAAGCTTTAATGAAGAAATTGAGTAAATCTTCCTGTTTCGTGCAGCCTCCATTTAAACATAAACATATGATTTACACAGGATCCCTCTTGTTAGACATTTTTTCCCTCTGTTCACTAAGCACAGTTCACATTATTATACTCACATGTACAATGGCAGCAGAATAATTTGAGACCCACTGCTTTATTTAATAATGTAATTATCTTATATTGGATTACTTAAAGGGGCTTTGTATTTCTAAGTTTTTCCTGCAGTATTGATATGCTATGCCATGGTAAATGAGTCAGGCTTCAATCAAAAGCCCTAAACTCAGTTTGGAAAAATATTGAGTGTTTTTTGAATAAGCCAGGATTAACTCAAGAGCCAATTTGCGACCACAGTGGGCGACCTTTCTACTGATGTAGACTGTGGTGGGGAGGCCAATACACAGGACAGAGCCAAGCAACAACAATCGCCTGATTCCAACTCTTC
>PVKH010037889.1:0-11385 GCA_004027955.1 Chaetophractus vellerosus | reverse complement strand
TGGCAACTCACTTGAAAATTTAGCGCTGGACCAAGAAAACTTTCCTGTGGGCTGCCTTAGAGTATGACCTTATTTTCCTCCCGCGAAAGCCCCCCAGCAGGGACAATCATTTCCTTAACCCTGTCTGTAAGCCCTGGCTCCACTAAGCGCCAGAACTGACCCTCCATGCCCACTCCAGGCATCTCCTTCCCAGCAAGAAGCCTGGCGACACAGGTGGCCAGCACAGATGCTGATGTAACATCACATCGCAAATCTATGCATTCCCAGAGCAAAAGGTCAACAGGGTCTCAGGGTAGGGGTAAAATGCGGACAGTCCAGTTATCGCCAGAAATGAAAAGTGGTCATTTGACCTCCTTGCTTTGTTCCTGTGCTTGTGTCAGGAGACCTCAAGTGCTGCAGGGATGGGGCAGTCTCCCTCGCGGAAGGCTTGTTCCTGTGACAGGGGAGCATTCACCAATCAGCAGTGGGTAAGTTAACTGAATGTGAATGCTTAATGGTCTCATTATTCTTTTAAAAATCTACTTCGTGTGGCCTAACATGCTCCCCATTCGAAAATATTCTTCCTGAGACCCAGCCCCTCTCCCTTTATTTGTGTTAGCAGATTTGCCCTTGAGTATGCCTGGGTAAGTTTACACTGTCACCTAAGAGGCAAAAAGAAAGCAAATTCAATTTTACATAAGTAGTGAAAGGAAAACACTATGGACAAGATTCAGGGCAGCAATTGTAGATGTTTTTCACAAGGGAAATTTGAGAATATGCTTTGTAAATATGACAAAAGATTGCTAGCAAGAGTCAACAAGCCAGTTTGGAAACAGATATCCCATAAAAATGATGGACACTTGGAATGGTGTGCATGTACTGGAACCTAGCAGAGATCTCAGAGCCTATTTTTATAATGAAGTAGACATTAGTTTACTCAAAATGAGTTACAATTGATATAACTGCTATTCCTTTGCTTGAAGGGGAGTCTTGTTATTTGAATATTGAAATCTGGAATTAAACCTAACAATTGATTTTTCCTAGTTATTTGTGTTTCAAATTAGTGAGCTCTTTTTCAATATTCCTATTCTTTGACTTGGTGACACCACTTGCAGGATTTATTCCAAGGAAATCATCCTAAACAATAAAACACAAGTTAAATATCCAATAATAGTGGAATGGTTAAATAAACCATGGTTTATGATCTCAGTGAAATGTTATACAGCCATTGCAATGATTATAAAGATTATGCAATAACATGGAAAATACTTATGTTAAAATGTTGTCAGAAAGGCAAGATACAACATTCTAAATAAGCATGATTATATATTATACAAGCCAGCCAGGCAGCCAGCAAGCAAAAACCCTTTGCATAGGAAATATAACATTAATAAAAAATTCATTGAGAAATGTTAACAGTAGCTGTGTCTGGGTGATATCTATTTTTCCTTACTTTTCTCAATTTTCTACATTTTCTTAAATGAAAAAGATATACTTTTATATAGGAAAAAATGTAAATTCTTGAAACGAGACTTAACCATGATGCTTTAGAAAATGACTGCTAACACCAAAATGAAGCGGTCTCTTCAACAAAGTGGATTTTACATTGTCATGAACAAGATTTCTAAAGCAAAAAGGTCCATCCAGCTCAATAACAATCCAAAAACATTGCTTCTGAGAAAGGAAAATAAACCCAACCATTCCCTCGAATAATTCTGCCAACACTTGATTAAGAATCAAATTAATCATTCCAGGGATGGTTTATCATCCCAAACATGAGATTTTACTATTTTTATCAAAATCTCAGCTAAATCTTCTAAAGTAGTACAATCAGACAGCAAATTAACCTTATTAAAACCCAACTACAGTATTAAATGAGGATTTTCCATGGAAGCTGATTCAGAAAGTTGAATGAATGTAATGTGAAGTGGAATTTCCTTTCATTTGGCACTCCCTCCCCCCATAAATTTCTGCTCTTCAAATTCATCAAGTGATCTTTTGTTCTGACATTTTAGGGCAGGAAGTATGGGGAGAACTGATGAGCTTTCCTAACACCTCTCATGATTTTTAAATATGCACGTGTTTGAATGCATCAAACACATCTGCTCCAAGATTGTCCATGCTAAATATTCTCAACATGTGTAATTCATTTACCACACCAGCTCCCTGCCTCTCTTCTCCCCTTTATGTAAAGCAACTCACACATACACACACACTTTAGTTTTCTCAGGCTGATTTTTAAAATGAAGTTAAACAAATTTGCAACAGGAATGTGAAAGGTAGTATGCTGCTGTGCCCAAGTAACTATCAAGGGTGAATTAAATCAAATTCAGCAAGTAGAGGAGATGGTGATGGGAGAGGAGAGAGATTTAGGCTGAAACCTCCATTGTGTGGTTTTCCAAAGGCTTTTCTGAGTTTTCTCTTCTCTATTATCACCTTGCAAATAGTCTTACTTATATCCAGTGAATAGAAGAGGAAACGAATATGTGGTTTTGTGTTTTTTTCCTACACGTCTGTGTCCTCCAGACTTAATGGAAGAAGATTTTTAAAAAGATATTTTATTAGGCTCATACAGTTTTTACTTACATTTTGTTGTAGTGGCAAAAAGACACAAAGAGAACATACAAAAACAACCATTACTATTGATGTCATATTAACTTACTTTTTTTTTTGACTGTTTCTTGCTGTCTGTGCTCCAGGTTGCTAGCAAAAGGTACTGTTCAGTTGAAATTATTCTCAACACCCTTTCATAGAGATGCATATGAATTATTTGTATGTCTGTGAATTAGGTTTGAGGTAGACAAAGTTTACATAGTCTTTCCTCAATCTTTATCATTTTTCCTTTTATTTGTCTAAATTAAAAGTTATGTGCTTTTTCCTTGGTCTTTTTTCCAATTTGCCTGGTTGTATCTGAAAAGTCCTCAGGTTTGCCATGGCCTATCCTCAAAGGAACAGGATCACTGGCATTGACGATCCATGACACTGGCTTCCATCCTGGCGCTGGAAGTAATCTGGGAGAAATTATTTTCCATCTTTGGGCTTCAGTTTACTAATTTGAAGATATTCACAAAATAAGGGTAATTATATAAAGCTTAATTGAATAGAGTCCCTATGAACATCATTTATGGAAAACCATATTTAGTTTATATTCCCATCTTCAACAAGGGCTGCGGTAGGGTGGGGTGAACGTCCTACTACTCGATGCTGCCTTACAAATCTGCCAAGACTTTCCCTTCCCTAACTAGTTTTCAATACACAAAGAGAGCTGACCTTTACCCGATGGTTACTTATTTCCTTTAAAAGTTTAACAAAATTATTAAAATCTATTATAAAATGCTGTCCATTCCCAGAAATCTGGCTCTTGCTTCCCAGCTCATCTCTTCATCAATTTCCATTGGGATTTCAAACATTACTTCAGTTATCCAAGTCATGGTGGAATTTTCTCTTTACTTCCCTCAGAAACACCGATTCCTATGACAGACCATAAATTAAAAATTGGCAATAGCTTGCAAATTTGAATAAACAATTCCACAGGCATTCCAAGTATGTACACAGGCTTGGAGTTATCAGGATAGCTGTGAAGAGGACCTATAAAAGATTAGTAGGCTGACATAGTGGTGTTGAAATTAACCCATATAGAGTTATTCCTCAATTAAAAATATGTCAACCATAAAAAAAATTAAGTTCTGATACATACTGCAACATGGATGAACCTTGAATGCATTGTGTTGAGTGAAATAAGCCAGACACAAAAGAATGAATATTGTATGATTCCACATATATGAAATATCTATAATAACCAAATTCATAGCAACATAAAGTACATTAGAGGTTACCAGGAGCCAGGAAAAGGGGAGAATGGAGAGTTTTTGTTTTGTGGGTGTTTTAGTTTGCCAAAGGGTTGCTGAGTCAAAGTACCAGAAATGGACTGGCTTTTGTAAAGGGGATTTATTTGGGATAAAAGCTTCCAGTTGGGGAGTAGTTGTAGCTCAGTAGTTGTGTGCCTGCTTCCCACATACAAGGTTCCGGGTTCAATCCCTGGTACCTCCTGAAAAAAAAAATAGCATACAGTTCCAAGACTGTAAAAAGTCCAAACCTAAGCACTGTAAGAGCTCACCAAGGTCAGCCACTGTTGATTCTGTTATCTAGGCATGAGGCAAAGCAAGATGGCCACTGATCTCTGCTGAGTCTCACTCAGCCTTTCCCTCCTGGCTTACCATCTCCTTTTGAACAGCTCTGTGGGCCCAGCCTCTTGGGGGCTTTGTGCTTAAGTGATCCTCTAGTCCTCTCTCACATAGCAGGATCAAAAATGGTGGCTTCCTTTTCCTGTGACTGCCTGTCTCTGTGTCTCTGGATTTATATCAGACTCAGCAAGGGGGCAGAGACTCATCCTGAGTCATGCCTCATTGATGTAGTCCAATCAAAAGCCCTAAATCAATCATATCAAGTAATCTAATCAAAAGGCCCTCCAAAAAATGTAATGCAATCCCAAAGGGTATCACACTCATAGGAATAGTTAAGTTTAAAAACATATTTTTTTTTCTTTTGGGGATTCATGAAATAATTTCAAACTGCCACAGTGGGTTCAGGTCTTCTGTTTGGGATGATGAAAACATTTTGATAATGGATGGTGGAGATGGTAGCTCAACATTGTAAATGTAATTAATACCACCGAAGTGTACTCTTGAAAGTGGTTAAAATGGAAAATTTTGTGTTAATATATAATGTTACCACAATAAAAATTCAAACAAAAAAGGATTCTAAAGCTGCGATCCACTTTGTTAAGAACATCAAGCATTACTTCTTCCAATCTGAAAGATTCCCTTAGTTTTTCCTTTCAAGAGTCCTACTCTCCAGAAGAAATCTTGCTATGTGTGCACCCAGGAGCCACTTCAAAATTTTATTAGTCTCAGTGATTCCACTGACATCCTCCTCAAAAGCTTTGCTATTTCTTTTTATAGTGATGTCGTAGGACAAACCATCTCTTTGTGATAGTTCTAATGAAGATGGAATTCAGCTATAACACACACATAAACACACACGCACACAGACACACACACACACCCTACATTGCAAATTCTTCTCTTGCTTCTACACCAAAACGCTTTTACTTTCCTTTGATTTTCAGCATGCTTCTTTGGAAGTAAAGAGTTACATTGTTTTAGGCGAGTTTTAGTGGATGGGCCATTTCTCCACCCTTACTTCTGCATTATGAACACACTCATGATAACAGTTAATGAGAGGAAGGGATTTTATGATAGCGTCTAGCATCCGGTTTTCAGCTCTTAAATTCTTCCTATATGCGCACATATCCTATTACCTCTGAGGAAGCTCTTATTAATCTCAGTGTCAGAGCTGTTTCAACAAATCTACTGTAATAATGAAAAGCCATCTTATCACACTTTGCTCTCAGTAAATTTACCATTCTTTGATAAGGTTGCAAACAACTGGGAAGTAATTGATCTGTAATTAGTGTGGCAACTGCTGAAGAGAGCCTGTGCTGGGGTTTCATCATTTATCTGCCCAGCACAGCGCATCCTGCTTGCCGAACACTAAATTATTTAGCATTCCTTTCAAATACAAATGGTCTCAAGGCACCCTCCATTATTTTAAGAACTTTCTGAAGAGGAGGCTAACATTTAAATTTCTGATTATCTGTCACCAGTGCAGTGCTTAAAGTGGAAGGGGATCATTTTTCACACATGACTTGCCTGCTGAAGCCAGCCTGCGCTATGAATGGAGAGGGACAGAGGCTCTTTGATCTGAACCAAACTTGCACAATTTATCTTTTAAATGCACTAAAGCTTTTGATAAATGTCAATTTGACAATTAAATTCTTCAAGGGCCACAATATATCACCATCACAGGGTCTATTTTTGAGGGTCGGTCAGCCATCACATCTTTCAGCACACTGCGGCAAGCAGAAGTCAGAAGGGAAACGAGAGCTCTCAAGCCTGGCTCTTCTACACATGGTGTTTTTGTCTTTTGCTGAGTAAAATAGCTGTGATCTTTTCCTTCAAGACAGGGTATAACTCCGATGATGGCAGAGTTCACAGCCTACCTTGCAACCCAAAGGGATTGTGTTCGAGATTCTGTTCTCTAACATTTCTCTGATTGTTCAGGGGACAAAAGGAGGAACCTCTCTCCTGTTATCTGCTCTTTTTGACAGTCTATTGCTATATTGATATACATTTTCTCCCCCCAAAGGTATGTTCCTTTGTGTTTTGCAAGAGATGAGCTAAGGCAAGCTTGCCATTCAGGGGTCTGAGGTGGTAGGAGGAGCAGCAGTAGAACCTCTGAATTGCGACTTTGGTTTTATGTAAGAACCGGTTTATCTGTTTACCCAGCTCATACTTCCTAAGGTCATTGATTAAATCAGAGAGTATGGACTACAGTTGCAAGTTGAAAGGAATGGAGAAAAGAAATAGCAGGCATGAAGGTTTGGGGTGATATTTCAGCTTTGAGGCCATTCCAATAGTTTAGTGTATAAGGACTTCAAAATCATTTCATGCCTAAGCTGGGCTCTTTCTATACACCTTCGAGAACTGAAATACCTTATAGATCATGATGAAGGGTGGGTCCTTGCCTTCTCAGGGTTTACCTTCAAAAGCACTTCTCTTTGCTCTTTTTGCTCCATGCAAACTCAACCCTAGCTGGTAGTATAACAATTGTCGTGTGACATTTTGAAATGTTTCACATGAAAGATTATTTCAAACTCCATGGTTACGGAGGGGGTTCTGAAGAGCAGACAAAGAAAGATGCTTTGGCTATAGCAACAATGCCTCTGTGATCGCCTTTAAAGCTCTTCCGTCATCACAGACGGTGTCACCATGACCCAATGCAACCCCCCACCCAGATATTCAGCACGGATGTGATACTATCTTTTGACAAAACCAGCATTTCAGTATGATCATGAATACTAAAGCTCTCAGATCAGATGGCTGACCCGCTGAAAATACAGACATGTTACTCTGCTATCTGCATGGGATCTTTTCTCAAGGACTGAGAAGAATTGCTATAATCCTTAATACCTCTAAGAAAAAGTAAAAAAAAAAAAAAAAAAAAAAAAAAAAAAGACCCAACTGACTGTGTTGAGGGCGTCTCACTGTTTCCAACACAGATTAATTTTTCAGATGGGCTATCATGCAGGATTGCCAACCAAACCCTCCTAGAATTGTAATGTGACATCAGCCCACTGCAGAGTCATGAGTGCAGAAAGTTAGCTAGAAAAGAAATGGAGGTTACTTCCCCGACCTTCAAAATGTCTGCAGTCTCTAACTTTTTGTAAAGGACTGACAATAACAATCATTTAGTAGTTGGGGCTACCAAAGGAAGTTTGTCATGTGTCTGTGGTTATTTTATAAAAAGAAAACAAAAAACTGCATGTAATGATTAGGGAAAAAAAAAGACATTTTAGTCAATGCCATTTCAAAGTTGAATCCTAAATAGCACCGACAACTCTGAAAGTGGTTCACCAGATGCAATTTACTCAGTGTTCATTTAGCTTTGTTATGGCAGCCCTGTAATATTTAGGTCTTTGTTCTGCCAACCTTATCAATTTAATGTACATGCCTGCTCTGAGTAAACTCTTCTGGGTTTTTCTCGTATTTTCTCCAACTGTCTCTTATTAGGTATTTTTAAGGAATCAGTGGATATGTAAATCTCTTCTTACTGACAGATAAACAATGGTCTATTTTAAGCACTGATATTTAGACATTCCATTGGCCATGATATATATTTTAATGTACAGTTTAAAGATTTTGGTAAAATCCTTTGAGTGATCTTGCTGAGGTAATAAGCTTTGGAAGTCTTCTCTATGTAAATTGTCTTTTGAAATATCACTAAATGAATCATGCACATTAAACATATGGAAATCAGATTGAAAAATTAATTCATAATTGAAAATTTCATCATTTACCCCAAAATAGCTCTGGATAAATGTTTCCTTTTATCTAACACTCTTCATATATCATTGGATGAACTGCTTGAAGACTGCCCCAGAGCTTTGTTCTTTTAACTACCTTTTGACACATCACATATTGTTCAACAGACCCACCCCTCACACTCAAAAGTAAACCCACATATCAATGTCTAAATATGTCAACATGATAAACCAAGATCACAAATTCTTAGGAAATATACTCTTTTCTGCTACTTTGATATTCATTCATAATGACAAAATTAAGCAATATGTATGAAAGTATGGCATCATATGACTGAAAATTTAATTACTTTTGCACTAGTTTGGATGATATGTTACTGTGATACTGATGTTTGGATGAGTGATAAAATAAAGTTATATATATATATTATTATACATTTATCCCCTACTACTTTTTTCTTACCTTATTATTATACATTTATCCCCTACTACTTTTTTCTTACCTTCTGTCTTAGTTTCCTAAGGCTGCTATAACAAAGTACTACAAACTAGGTGGCTTAAAACAGCAGAAATGTTTTGTCTCCCAGTTCTGGAGACTGGAAAGTGGAAACCCAGGTGTCATCAGGGCCATGAGTTCTTTGAAGTCTGTAGGGAAGAATCTGTCTCATGTCTCTTCTGGCCTCTGGTGGTTAGCAGCAATCCTTGGCATTCCTTGGCTTGTGGCAGAGTAACTCCATCTCTGCTTCCATCACATGGTCTCTCTTTCTGTCTCTCTGCATCCAAATTTCCTCTCCTTATAAGAACACAAGTCCTACTGGTTAGGACCCACCATATTCCATTTTGACATCATCTTAATTAACACCATTTTCAAATGTCCTATATTTACAAGACTGGGGATGATTAGGACTTCAACATATGTTTTTGGAGAACATATTTCAGTCCATAGCACCTTCCTTTCTACAAAACTAAATTGTAATGATCAAGATTTTCACAAAATTTGGGTTGTATTACCAATAATCATCTAAAGTGTCAAAAGCAAAATGTAATTGTAATTGAAATGTATGAAATTGGAATACCTCTTCATCAAAAATTTAAATCAAGCATTAAATATAAAAAGTAAAATAATTTTTCACATATTTTTCCATAAACTTATTTTCTTCTAAAATATTCAAAAAATCTTTTAAAATTAAAAAACAAAACACAAATACAATTACTGAATAACAAAATCGCAAATACATTTTAAAAAATAGTTGCCATTTTAATTTACTTTTAAAAAGTTTTATTAAATAGTTTTATAGAAATGAAAATATTCACAATTTTAACATCCAATGTCACTTACAATATATGATGCCTCCAGAACATATGGTGCTTCTAACCATATACATTTAAGAGTAACATTTAATATTTAATATTGAAAAATTTCCTCAGCTACCATATTCAACTTTTAAAAGTATGCTGCATCAAGATGGTGGAGTGAGATGCTTCAGGGCTTTGAACAACAGAAGCTTTGAACAACCAACAAGAACTGGTAGAAACATCTTACTGAAAGCTCCAGAAGACAGTGAAAGGACTGCAAAACAGGGTGAGTGCCAAATCAAGAAAAAGTCTACTTAAAAGTGACAGGATCTTGGTGCTCTGCCTGGCCCTCTTTCTACCCCTTACCAGGTTGTCATAGAGTCAGCCGAAACTCCCAGTGCATGGATCCCTGGTCCTGGTTCTGGAGGAGGCCAAGTAACCCTTATGCACATACTGTGAGAGTGTGTATTGGCTCAGTCTGTCCAGTTCTGGAATGAGGGTCTTGCCATCCCAGAACTTATCCTGCATGCAGAAAGTGACACACGGAGTTTTCCTATGGAATGCTGTGGGAGTGCAGTTAAGTTGTGCTGCCTGGGGCAAGGAATTGCTAGCTGTAGGATATATATATTACCTGTACCCAGGACAATGAGGAAACTGTTTCCCCAGGAAGAGGGAACATTTGCACCTGTGTAAATGGGGGAAATTCCCAGGGCCATATGAGCATGCACAAGACAAGATACATATGCAGAAAGGATCAGGGTAGTTCCTATACTTTGTAAACTGTTTGGATAGGTCTTGAAGGAGAGCAGTCACACAGGTCAGTCTGCAAAGTCAGGGGAAGGTGTTTTCTTATTTTTGCTTCTTTCTTTTTGGTTAGTTCTTGGCATTCAAGGAAAGCTTTCCCATAACACCAGCTAGATACAGGCTCAAAGAACAGATGCATCAGAGTCTAAATTCCAGCAATAACAAAACATCAAAATGTCAAGGTTTCAACAAAAGATTTCAAAATGTAAAAATAAACAGAGAGTGATGGCCTTGGTAGAGGAGAAAATTAAAGCATTAGAAACCATCAATGAAGAGGACCAGACCTGGAACATATCAATGACTTTTAAATTGTGTTCAAAGAGCTAAATGAAAACATTGGCAAAAAATTAAAGGAAATCGGGAAACAATAAACACAATGAGAATATCAATAGAGAGAGAGAAATTATGAAATGAAACCAAAATGAGTTGAAAACCACAGTAAAATAAATAAAAAATTTCCTAGAGGGATTCAACAGGACTTTGCAGCTGGCAAAAGAAAGAATCACTGAATTTGAAGGTAAGACAATTTAAATCACTCAGTCTGAGGAGCAGAAAGTGTAAAGAATGAAGAAAAGTAAATAGAGCTGGAGGAACCTGTAGGACTCCATCAGTGTACCAATGTACACATTGTGGGAGTCCTAGAAGGAGAAGAAATAGAGAAAGGGGCAGAAAATATATGCAAAGAAATAAAGTCTGGCAACTTCCCAAATATAATGAAAGAGATGAATGTACACATCCAAGAAACTCAATGAACTCCAAACACTATCAACCCAAATGGACCCATGCTGTAGCATTTAATAATCAGACTGTCAAATACCAAAAATAAAGAATTCTAAAATCCTCAAGAGAGAAGAAACATCTCATGTACATGGGTGTCTCAATTTGATTAAGTGCCAGTTTCTTATTGGAAACCATGGAAGCAAGAAGGCAGTGGGATTATATATTTAAATGCTAAAAGCAAAATAATGCTAACCAAGAATTCTATATCCGGCAAAACTGCCTTTCAAAAGTGAGGGAGGAATTAATACACTCCCAGATAAACAAAAGCTGAGGGAGTTTGTCACCACCAGACCAACCCAATGAGAAATGCAAAAGGGAGTCCTGCAAGTTGAAAGGAAAGGACAAGAGACAGTACATTGAAGCCACATGAAGAAATAAAGATCTCCAATCAGGGTTACAGCTGGGGTAAATATAAATGCCAGTACTATTGTATTTTTGGTTTATAACTCCAGTTTTTACTTCCTACAGGATCTAAAAGGTATATGCACAAAATGTAATGAGAAATTAGTGATTTGGGGATCCTTGGTGGTGAGGATATCAAAACATAGTAAACGTGATTAATCTAACTGAATGGTATGCTTGGGAGTGGTTGAGATGGGAAAGTTTATTTGTACACATGTTTCCACAAAAGAAAGAAAGAAAGA
>PVKH010037888.1:0-11399 GCA_004027955.1 Chaetophractus vellerosus | reverse complement strand
CTTTAGAATTAAGAGCCCATGCATTCAGTCTCCTTTGCAGTTCTGTGGCCCTTAAAATTAAGTATTGGATCTGGTTTTCAACAATCTTCTCTATGGCCACAGGAAATGAGAATCCTTTTAAATGCTGCCATGGAAGTCAAGTGGCTTTCACAGCATTCTCTAAGCAAGTGGTTCTCAAAGCATGGTCCCTGGACCAGCAACATCAACACCTTTGGGACATTGTTAGAAACACCAATTCCTTGGCTTACCTAAGACCTGCAGTGCCAGAAACTCTGGGTATAGGGCCCAGCAAATATATTTTAATGGGCAGTTAAGGAATCACCACCCTAGTTTGACATTGGCTGTTGTGAGTATGTTATTCTTTCTTCAAGTCTTCCATGAAAGCCAACAAAACCCAGTATACCTGGCAATAATCTAATTACCATTTCCCCATACCTGTTAAGGTTATGTATATCTCAAATTCCAATGCTTCTCCTTCTCCTGTGCTCTCACTCCATGTCACAGCATGTAGGACTATTGGACATGGTCATGTTACAACATTCCAAGAATGTCATGGTGATTTTGCTGCATGCCAAGCATGTTATGGTGATGTTACCACATACCAAGCATGTTATGGTGAGGTTGCAGCATGCCAAGCATGTCATGGTATGTTACAGCATACCAAGCATGTCATGGTGATGTTGCAGCATGGTAAGAGTTACCACTATCCCATTCACCCACAGCAATGGAGGCTCTGTTTCAGTGTGACTGGTGAGAGCTTCATTTCTTGAATGCTCTTCTAGGGGTCTGGTTTCTAGGTCTCTTCCAGAACCAGCTCTCTTAGTTTAGGATCACCTGAAAGCAGAGGTTGAGACAATGAATTGGGTGCAAATGGTTGATTTGGGAGGTGATGTAGGGAAGTATGAGAGAGATAACAGAAAGTGTGAGACAGAAAAGGAAGAGAGTTAATATTAAAATGCATTAGCCATACTGTGTTCAATGATTGGGAGCCCAGTCCTCCCAGGAGCTTGAAAAACACACAGGATATTTGCATCTGAAAAAAGAGTGGCTAGAATGTTTATCCACTAGCTACCATCCTCCACTGTTTGAGAGTTGCCCCTAGGGTCATTAAATTGCTTGCACTTCTGAGAGGCATTTGTCTGTGTGCCATGTGGGTTCCCATGGCATCAGAGAGCACCCTGGGTACTCAGTGAAAACACTCATAGTGCTTGAGGTAGGTCCCTGTTAATATGTGTGAGGTGAGTTCCAGCTCACAGAACTGCCGATTGCAGCTCTGCTGACCTTGAGCCTAGGCTGAGGAGATTTGACACATTTACTCCAGGGGCATCCACTTCAGAAGGTGAGATGTAAATGCTGAGTCCCACATTTGTACCCACAGGAATGGGGGTGAACCAGCTCTCAACATGAATGCTCCCAGATACTGTTAACTCTGAGAAGCGGAGGAGATGAGCTAATAGAAAATTGCATCAGGGCAAGTGATGTTCACAGGAAGAAGGTAATCTCAACAGAAGCAGAGATGAAGGAAGCATCTTGCATTTTGCATGCTGAAAACCAGCTAGACTAGGACCCTTCCCCCTCACCCAAAAGCCTTTTGCACATAGTTGGTCCAGGGAAAAATACATCTCCTCCAATGATTAGTAATAAAAAAGAAACTGGGAGAGATCACATAGATGGATAGATACACAGGTACATAGATGTAGATAGATGTAGAAATAGAGGCACTGCTATAAAATAATTCTAATAGACAATCAGCATAAACCAGAAGTTGTTGTGAAGTAGATGAAAATCACAGGATGGAATGGGAAGCATCTTGTTTTTGGAGCTGGGAAAGTCCTGAGAGCTACTGATTGCCAGAACCTTGGATGGGTCTGCTCCTGTGTGTGGTCAAAGCCAAATGTGACTTTTGTATATGGGATGGTAGGGAATGGGGATGACAGGACTGGAGTGTTTCAGAAATAAGCCCCAGAAAGCTGTGTAAGAGCAAAGACACATTTTGAGGTAAAATACTTTAGATAAATGCCTGCATGATATACCATTAGGTTGTCTAAGCTGCATAAAAGTGAGTTTATGCATTCACACTGCTAATGTATGACTTCATAATAGAAAATAAACATCAGACCGTATCATATTTTTTCTTTGAATTCTGGCTTGACTGGGCGATTTGACACAATATTTTTTTAATGATTTTAAAAGTTTTCAACTTAGTTTCCAAACTTGTGGTTTTCTACAGCTCACTTTCTTTATCATTTTTAGGGTTATTTAACATTGACAACAATTATAGGACAATTGCTGATAATATAAAGAAAGAGGGCTCAGGCCTGTTTTACTATCTAAAAAGTTGTTTATTATTGTTTGTGAGGATTAACTAAGCTAATTCATCTAGCAATTGTGAGGTACATGATAAGAAATCAGTAAAGGATAGCTGCTGTTACTGTTTATCTGGTTCCTTTATGTGTCTCTAAGGAAAATTCTCCTCCATCTTTTCTTTGACTGTAAGTATGGTTTCTCAAAGCTAGGTTTTTGGAATGATTTGGAGAAAAAGATAGACTATAAAAATAGGAATGAGAATAATACATAGAATTCCACATCAGAGTTTTGATGATTTAGTTTAATATCTTATTATTTGGTATAAAGGAAAGTGTTTTGGAAAAAGAATATTTTAATTTAAATGTTGACATAAATAAAAAATATTTCAACAAAGTTTTTTTATTTGGATGAGAGAAGATAGTGCAGGAGTTTAAAGTTCTTGGAAGGAAGTTTAGGCAATGGGGTCAGTGAAAGGCATAGATTTGTAAAATCTGTTTCAAGTCATTAGCATTGATTATTTTCCTTTAGTGAGTCCCTTTGGGAGCCTCTCTGGGTAATAATCTTAATAACTGTAAATGAAAACACTTGGAAATATAAAAAGTAACAAGACTCTAAGAGCTGACAGGTTTTGTTATAACTCAGTGAGAAAATTGGTTGGGAAAACAGAAGTTGGAGAGTAAAAGGAGTAAGAATACAGCTAGGGAAGAAAAAAAGGAAGAATGAATGAAGAAGGATAAAAGAGCCCTGGTGCCACTTTTCTTTAATATGCTTGGGAAATATGCCAATTACTGTGTAAAAAGAATATTTACTTAAAACCTCTTTGATCTACAGGAAAGATGAATAAATGAGTGTACATTTTCCCAATCTGTTTTGTATTCTCAAGGATTATGGGTCCAAAAGTTGTTGGAATCCCAGAATCATAACCATTTTAGAAAGCATGATCCCTTTTCATTCATAGTTAGCTTGCTAATTAATGGCAAAGAGGGCATAGAATCTATGAATCTTAAATTCCAGTATATTCATGCCAAGTATGATAATATTCTATTTCTAGTTTTCTTTTTCATTTTATTCATCAGTTTTTTGTGGTATTTCAAATGGAAAGCATTATATTCCTAAAATGTTTAGTGGCTCTATCTCCAAATTCTCAATTTTGTCCTCTCTCACAATCTTTATCATTACCTCCTTAGAATTATAAAGAAAATATACGACTACGCTACTTTGTGTGAAGTGTATGGTAAAAGTGAAGAATGTGAAATACTAAAATAAATGACCCAATGATCTTCTTCACTGAACAAAAGAGGTCATTAGGGGCTGGCTGGGTAGCCCAGTGGGTAGGGTGCCAGTATACCACATGGGAGGCCCTGGGTTCAGTTCCCGAGGACCTCTCCTAGTGGGCAGACCACCTTGAGAAGGGCAAGCCACCATGGGCAGGCCAAAGCCGCTGTGGGCAGGGCAAAAAGCTGCCATGGACAGGGCAAAAGCCGCCATGGGCAGGGCAGGTTGCCCACAAATGGAGCACAGACAGCCACCCATGAACTGAAGCAGAGCCAGCTGTGAATGGAAGCAGAAGCCGACCACAAGCGGGGAAAGCCGTGCCTGCATGGTGACCGGTCTCAGCACATCGCTGCAGTGGGGGGGAGGGGAGATATGTAATAAAATAAATAAATCTTAAAAAAAAAGAGATCATTAAATCACAGAGCTGTGTCTCTGTGATATAAAGGTAAATAATTTTTAAAGTCAGAAATGTAGGCACATTTTTTCCCAAGAGTTTTGGGAAAGAGATAATTTAAGGATATGGCACTCTTTTTTGTCTAAATGTTATTATTACTCATACTCTCTGAAATTTTTTGATGTTTTGAACATGAAGTCATCATTTGATTGTATTATCATCATCACAATTATACTAATTATAGCTAGCACACATTGAAGAATTGCTATGTAGTCTGGAGAATTTTCTTCATTTTTTCACATTTATTAATTCTAACAAGCATAGGTCGGTTTTAGGTTTCCCCCCATTTTCCAAATACAGAACTTCAAAGAAAAGAACTAAGGTAAGAAACAAAAAGGTTAAATAATTTTTCTAAGACCACACACCATGAAGGTGGTTGAAGGAGAATTCAAGCTCAGAAATCAAGAGAGAATGTGAAAGTGAGAAACAGGGAGGCTGAGAAAGAGGAGGAAAGAGGAAGGAACAGGGGAGGAGGTCAAAGGATAGCAGAGACAAAAGGGAGAGGGAGAAACATGGGAAAGAGGGATTTAGATAAATTGAGAAATTCAGATAAACAGAGAAATAGAAGAAAAGGAAAAAAGAGGGGAAGAAAGGTATTATGCATTGTGCAGTATGTACAGCAATCACTACATGATCAATGTGGCACAATCTCTGAGAGCAAAGGTGAAATGCATCTTGTAATATTTGCAAAGTAATTTTTCACTGGGAGGTGCTTAATATATATTCCACATAATATTTATAATGCATATTTCTAATTACACAAAAATATGAGGAAGATGTGAAAGAGGATGAGAAAAATAGAGAGAATGAACGATGGACATCAAAGACTAAAGCAGGTCACTAAATTTTGTATTTCTTTTCCCCACAATACAGCAGGTGAAAATCTCCTTGACTACCAGTCTCTTCTGTACTGGCACATTCACAGTCGGTAGCAAATGCTTTTGAACCTGTCCCCAAAGAGGTGACTGCCCCAGAATCTATGGCCACAATTTGCAATGGCAGCCACTGTAATTTAATCATCTTGGGCTTTTCTGACAACCGTATTTGGAGAAGGTACATTTTTGGGTGGTCACTCTTATCTTTTATTGCTTTACACTTGCAGGAAATATGGTCATCATTCTTGTCTTCTCCAAGGATCCAAAACTGCACATCCCTATGTATTTCTTTGCAATCTTCCCTTGCTAGAGTTCTATTTGACCAGCAGCTGTGTCCCACAGATGTTGCTTAATCTCCGGGGCCTGGAGAAGACCATCAGCTACACTGGTGGTGCCAATCAACTCTATGAATTCATGTGGCTTTGGGACAGTGAATTTGTCCTTCTGGTGGTCATGGCTGTGGATCTCAATGTGGCAGTGTGCAAGCCACTGCAATACACTACTATCATGTGCCCAAAACTTTGTCTGCACATGGCCATCGTGGTGTGGGGGCTTGACCTGCTTCAGTCTCTGATCCAGTCTCCTGCCACACTCCAGCTACCCTTCTGCTCCCACTGGAGGGTGGATGACATTGTCTGTGAAGTCTTAGCCCTGATTCAGCTCTTGAGTGCAGACACCACCTACAATTTGGTACAGATGTGCAAAGCCAGTGCTATTCTCCTGGGGTGCCCTTGATCATTATCCTCTTCTCTTGTGGTGTTATTGTAAAAGCTGTACTGAGCATAAAGTCAATTGCAGGGTAGAAAAAAGCACTCAGCACATGCACTTCTCACCTTCTCATGGTCTCCCTTTTCTATGGCACCGACAATGCTGTCTACCTTCAACCTAAGAACCCTTATGCACATAAGATTGGCAAGTTTCTCAGGCTTTTCTATTTTGTGGTAATCCCTAATCTTAATCCCCTCATCTACACACTAAGGAATAAAGAGGTAAAGGGGGCACTAATGAGATTAGGGAAGAGGACTTGAAATGCCCAGAATAACTAAGGAGTTTGAAAAAGTGGGATTGTTGTTCAACTTGCAAAGACAGTACAAATTAATCACCCAAACACCCAGAAATATACAACCTAACATTGAAATAGGAGAAAAAGAGGCACAATTTATTTAATATGAGATCTCAGTTCTATTCATCAATCACTGATTGAGCCCTTACTTTCATCATGGTGCAGGTTTAGGTATATTATGGTAGAGAGATTAATATATTTACTAGTCATTGTTTTACAGAACACACAATACAGTTGATTGGAGGAATAAAAGAAACACAAAGTCACAAAATATAGACCAAGTAAATATTTCATGCCATTGCATTTACTTAGTTTAAAAAATATTTAAAGATACTTAGATTACACAAATGTTACAAAAAATATATAGGGATTCCCATATGCCCTGCTCCCCATGCCTCCCACACTCTCTCACATAAAGAACATCCTTCATTAATGTGGCACATTCATTGTAATTGATAAATGCATCCTGGGGCATTGCCATTGATCATGGACCATAGTTCACATTGAAGTCTTCACTCTTTCCCACACAGTTCTGCAGGTTATTGGAAGATATAAAATGGCCTATATTTCTCATTGCAATGTCATTCAGTATGATTCCCAAGTCCCAAAAATGCTCCAGTATTACACCTGTTTTTCCATCTCCCTGCCCCCATAGCCTCCAGTGGCCACTGTCTCCACATCAAAGTTGTAATTTCTTCCACTCCTAGAATCAAAATAAGTCTATAGTAGAATACCTATAAGTCCCCTCTAGTCCATACTTCATTCCCCATTCCTGAGGATTCTGGGATGGTTATATCCACTCCACTTCTAATTGAGAGGGGGCTTTGATAGCATACAGCTGATAGGTGGGACTCTCTTGCTTGCAGTTGCAGATTCTCTGATTTCCTTGGTATGGTGACTCAATTCTCACCACCTTGTTAGTTGTCATGGGTGAATCCAATGAATTAGAGAGTAGGTGTTGCAACTTTATTGAGGCTCAGAGTCCAGCTGGCACATGGACAGCCCAAATATTCAAGTCTCTTGGATGCACACCTATCTATTCTAGCACCAAGTACAGGATCAAATAGAAGGGGTAAATGAGCCATGTGTAGGGAAGTCATAACTGAGTCCAACTCTGTTACTCTCAGGAGCACAAACTCCAAAGTATGGCCCACTGGCAAGGCACCAAACTCCAGAGCTACATGCCCTGACCATAGGGCCTGAGTGTCTCCAAAGCTCTCAGGAGCCCACTATTTGAGGTAGTATCCACCTTGGCAGTCTATGAGATCCTGCTGAGATGTGTATAAGCATTACCACTGGGATGACCTCCTGACTCACTTTGATGTCTCTTAGCCATATAAACTCATTTGTCTTTACCCTTTCCCCTTTTTATTAGAAGTTTTTCCCAGTAGCATTGCTAGTTGGTGTTTGGTAGTAATCCCATGGTGCCAGGGAGACTCATCCCTGGGAGTCATGTCCCACACTGGGGGGAAGGTAATGAATTTATATGCTGAGTTTGGCTTAGGAAGAGGCCACATTTGAGCAAGAAGGCTCTCAGGAGGCAAATGTTAGGAACCACACAACACCAGGTTAAATTTCACTCTTAAGAGCAAAGGCTCACAAGCATAGTCATCAATATCAAGGACCCATCAATGGACCATCTTCTTTCACCAGTCATTGCACCTGCACTTGGGAGACTGTTGCTGGTCCATTAGAGAACATGGCAGAGCTCTCCATGATGGGAATTCAATATTCTCTCAATTATTGTCTGAAACTCCACCCACTGTGACAATGCCCCATGAATATTTGAACAAATTTTTATACCTTGTATGTATGCCCAGCTGAACTTTGTTACATGTACCCCCCATCACTGACACCCCACACCAATGATCCTCCCTTGCCCCAGTTGTAACCCGACTATGACCTTCAAAAATGAAGCCAATAAAATAACCAAATACAATTAATAGGAAAATGAAATAATAATGATAGGTTTAAATATAAGAAATAAAATATATAAATTTTAAAAAAATCTAAAAGTAAAATAAATTTAAAAGATTAGGATATTAAAAAATAATGAGAAATTTAAAAAACATTTTTTGACATTTTGCCTTTCATCACCGTAATATCTGTTGTCCTAAATAAAGAGGGACATTTTCTTCCATTTATTTCCCAGTGTCTTACTTTTTTTCATTTTGTTTTCAAAGAAGTTTTAGTTCATAGTAAAGTCACATACAGAATGCAGAGGACTCCCGTATACCCAACATCCTCACACTTTCCCCCTTCCTGTATTGATAGCTTTTTATATGTGGATGGGATGTTTGTTTCAAATGATATACATATAGTGAAACATAGCTATTACCATGGGCAATGGTTTACATTAGACCATACATTTTATAAATTTTGATGGGATTTAAAATGGCCTGTATCTATCATTGTAAGACTATGTAGAACACTTCCATTGTCCATTAAATATGCCCTCTTCCATCTATTCTATTCCTCCCTACCCCTCTCCTCAGGGCCCACAGTGACCTCCTGGCTTCATTCCTTGAATGACAAGTTCATAGTTACTTGCAACAACACTCACATCTTGACATATTGGTTTGTCTTCCCCTATTTGGAACCATCCAAGATCTCAAGAGGCCCTTTCCACTCTGTTGGTGAACATATCGGTCCTCCCAAGGATGATAGTCCAACTCCTTACTGCTCATTATGTGGGTCTCCACCCACTGATACAACACATTATGACAAAATGATCACTTGCACACTCCCTAGAAGCCTGGTCCAGGAGCACCCTGCTCCAAATGCCCCCATCCAACACTCTAAACCAGTAGCCCTTCCTTGTCCTATTGCTATAAGAGCGTTTCCAACTTTCTACTTTCAACCACATACTGCCAATACCCAGTCTTCAGAATGGCCCCTCCCTCCACCCTCTCCTCAGTGCCATGGGCCTTCAAACCCACCCTCCTCATTATATCCACCTGGCAAACCAGCACCACCCAACCCAAGATTATCACTACCCTCCTGTCATATCCTTTCAAAGCCCAACTACACACTTTCACCATATCATAGAATATGTCCATACAGTGTTGGCTCCCAAACTTCTCCTTTTCTATTTCCTGTAAACTTATCTTAAAGAAAATATCTCTCTGAGTCTTCTTGATTTGCTTAATTCATATCAGAGTATCATGTATTATTTGTCCTTCGATGCCTGGCTTGCTTCACTCAACATAAGGTCCTCAATATTCATCCATGTTATCCCATGTGTTAGCACTGTATTCCTTCTTATTGCTGAGTAATATTCCATTGCATGTATATACCACATTTTATCTGTTCATCTGTTGATGGTCTTTTGGGTTGATTCCAACTTTTGGCAATAGTGAATAATGCCATTATGAACATTGGTGTTCATGTCCTGGCTTTCAATTTTTCTGGGTATATACCCAGGAGTGGAATTTCTGTATCATATGGCAGTTCTACAGTTAGTTTTTTGAGGAACCACCAAACTGTCCTCCACAATGGCAGGACCATTCTATAGTCCCACCAGCATTAGATTAGCATTCCCATTCCTCTACATCCTCTCCAACACTTGTAATCCTTTGTTCTTTATAGCTACCAGACTATTGGGCATAAGATGGTATCTCATTGTAGTTTTGATTTGCAATTTCCTAATAGCTAGTGAGGTTGAGCATCTTTTCATGTGCTTTTTAGCCATTTGTATTTCTTCCTAGAAGAAGTGTCTTTTCAAGTTGCTTGCCCATTTTTAAAATGGATTGTTTGCATTTTTATTTGCTAGGTGTAGGATTTCTTTATATATGCTAGATATTAGGCTTCTATCAGATATATGGTTGCCAAATATTTTCTCCCATTTGGTAGGCTGCCTTTTGACATTCTTTTTTTATTATTATATATACCCCCCTTTCTGCTTGTTCTTGCTGTGTTGATTTTTTTTGCATTCTTCTGTGTCTGCCCCATTGCAGTGACAAGCTGAGTCAGCTCACTGTCTGGAGGCCTTGCCTGCTCGTGGGTGGCCTTGCCTGCTGGTGGGCAGCTTGTCCTGCTTGTGGGCAGGTTGTCCTGCCCACAGGGGCTTGCCCTGCCTGTAGCAGCTTGCCCAGCCATGGTGGCTTGCCTTCTCAAGGCTGTCTGCCTGCTCAAGGTGGCCCCAGGAATCAAACCGGGGCCTCCCATGTGGTAAACTGGCACCCCACCAATTGAGCTACAGCTGGCCCCATTACTTTCTTGATAACATCCTTTGAGGTGCAAAAGTTTTTAATTTTAGGGTGATCCTATTTATCTATGTTTTCTTTGACTGCTCATGTTTTGGGTGTGAAGTTCATGAAACCAATACTTTTATAAGGACCTTTAGATACTTCCCTATATTATCTTCCAGGGTCTTTATGGTCTTGGCTCTTATATTTAGATCTTTGATTCATCCTCAGTTGATTTTTGTATAAAGTGCAAGGTGGTGTTCCTCTCTCATTTTTTTATCATGGCTATCCAGTTCTCCAACAATCATTTGTTGAAGAGGCCATTCTCTCCCAGTTGCGTGGGCTTGTTGGCCTTGTTGAATATCAGATTATTGACTATGTGAGGATCTATATCAGAACTCTTGATTTGGTTCCATTGGTCAATATGTCTATCCTTGTGCCAATACCATGCCATTTTGACCACTGTAGCTTCTAGTATCTTTTAAAGTCAGGTATTGTGATTCCTCCAATTTCATTTTTCTTTTACAATATGTCTTTGGCTATTCAGGGCCTCTTACCTTTCCAAATAAATTTTGTAGTTAGATTTTCCAATTCAGTAAAGTATACTGTGTTGATTTTTATTGGGATTGCATTAAATCTGTAGATTAGTTTCGGTAAGATTGAGATCTTAATGATGTTTAGTCTTCCTATCCATGAACAGAGAATATTCTTCCATTTATTTAAGTCTTCTTTGATTTGTTTTAATAGAGTTGTGTAGTTTTCTGTGTATACATCCTTTTTTTATTCTTTTTTTTCCTTTAAATTAATTTTTATTTATTTTTTATATATCTATATACATTTTTAGGATATATTGATTACATACATGTTACACAGAGATTCCAGGAGTACCCATATGCCACCCACCACCCCTCCCACAACCACCCACATACACATCCCTAAGTGTGGCATAACACCTCTAATAGTTACACACATTTTGGGGCTTTGCCATCAGTCTACACCACAGTTCAGGCCATAGACAACCCTCTCTTCTTTAGAGTTCCTGAATGATATATGATCATACAAACTGGCCTACGTCCTCCATTGCAGCATCATCCATGACAATTCCCAGATCCCCACCCCCTCAAAAAAAACCCTGCATTACAATTGCTCTTCCCCCATCCTGCTCCCAAAGTGTCCAAAGACCCTAGCTCCACATAATTTTGCAATTTCTTGCATTGCATACATCATAAGTCTATATC
>PVKH010037887.1:0-11398 GCA_004027955.1 Chaetophractus vellerosus | reverse complement strand
TTATTTTGAATTCAGTTTAACAGGTAGTGATGGGAGTGGGTGCAGCTCAGTGGCTGAGTGCCTACTTTACATATAAGAGGTCCCGGGTTCAATCCCCAGTACCTCCTTAAAAAGAAAACAACAGCAAGCAGCGATGAAGAATAGACTTTACGTAAGGCAAACTATCAGCCGTGTTAGCAGGGTGGTTATTTGTCTCTCATTGTTTGGTGGAGCCTTTATTTTTGACGTGTTATTTGGCATTCTTTCTAATTCACTCAGCCCAGCTCTCTGCCTCTGTGGTTTCCCCTTACTCTGGTCACTGTGGAACGTCTGCTCGGGAGCAGTCTTACTGTAACTCAGAGCAAGACTTTGTCCTGTGTTCATTGTTGTTGGCCTTTGTTTGGATAAGCACATTTTAAATGCATTGAATTAATAGTTACTTGAGAAATATTTGAAATTTCTAAAGTCAAGAATATATTTTCTTCTTTTTATATTTGCCATACCCCAGGTGGCAAGCATGCCATCTCAAGCCCTCGAAAGTGTGTGCTGTTCTGCTGGGTTCTTGACCACACTGTGTTTGTAAGGTCTGGTCCTATAAAGGGATGGACTCAGGTTAACGTTTTCTATATGAGCACCTGAGCTGAAAAGCGTAAACAGAAGGCCTCGGCCTCCTCCTGCTCCTCGTCTGCGCCGTTGCTCATGTTTGCTGCCTTTCCTCTTTGTCCCTGCTTCCCTTCCCTGGATGTGCTGGGTGCTCTGGGGTCATCTTAGACCACAGGAAATGTCTGGTTAACACATGAAGAGATGGAGACCCTCACAGCCACGCCACAAACGGTTAGTCCTGGCGCTGCGGCCTCTGCTTCTGTCAGTCTCCCACCTCAGAGCCTCTGGGCTTTTTGCCTTTTTGTTGGGGGGAAAAGTTATTTTCCATTAAATTGTTCACAATAGGTATTTCCTTTAGGTGTTTGGTTTTGTGTTTCATCTTATTTGAGATGTGTTTTTTAGTTTTGTTTTCTTTTGTTTTTCCCCCAGGATCTTAAATTTGCTAGACTGGCTCTATTTAGAATGGACTCATATCTTCTTTAGGGGAGGCCTCTGTTTAGCACTAGGTTCTGATGATCTGACCTAAGTTTTTTGCTTTTATGGATATGCTTGGCATGGAAAGAGCCTGCTCCCTGCATGAGAAATGGGAATTGTTGATTTTGCATGAATTTTGCATGATGCTTTGATTTTTTTGAACTTTTTCACTCAGTTTAGCCACACATTCACTACAGAATTAACTTGCTTGCCTTACTAAGCTCACCAATACTAATAGTTATGTTCTTTTGCATTCCTAACCATGTAACCTCAGGAAGATGAGGAGGGAAGCTGGGCTCAGGTTGGAGATTTTCCATAATATATTCTTCACTATATGTGCAACAACAAAAAGCTCTTGGAGTATGAAAACTTGTAATTTACTTTTGTGGACATTTTTAGCATCTTAATTTCCAGAGTATTGTTAAGATTTGAAAGCACTAGTCAAAGCAAAGCATAGTATTAAAGAGAACGTCTCATGGACAATTTTGAACATTTTTCTTATGGACTCATGGTAGTTGTTTTTAATAAATAGAGATTGCTTTTATACAAAGCCTTGCAGCTTAGATAGTTCCTGAACTTATATATGTAGCCCCCTGTTGGTGATCATAGATATAAAATCTATTGATGGAAATACTGTATTCTAATAAATTTCCAGATGTAAAAGTTGCATAGTAACTTTACCTCTTTGTTATTTTGTTGGAATTTTACTAAGTACTTTCCTAATACTGAGTTGATTTCAAGGCTTTCCTACTAATGGAATTCTCAGAATTTAAGCCTCTTCTTGCTTAATGTGCATTTGAATTTTCAGCTCCCCAAATCTTCAACTCAGAGAAAGCTCTGTCACCACTGTTTTGCAACCTTCACTTTCAGACCACTTGAATAAATAGCAGTGGCAAGTCTACAGACAGGACCGTGTGACATGCCTGTGTTTAGCAACAAATTATAGCCAGAAAGAATGGTTGGGCAGTTTTTCTTGAAGTGCTCATGAATGGCAGGGTGTTCCGAGACTAAAGAATAATAACTGTATGTCTGAAAAAAATCAAAATAATTTTAAATCAGAATTTTCCTGGTTTCAGGTTGGTAGTTGAAATAACAGTTTCTCTTCTATTTGTACTCTTAAAATATAGCCTCTATTATATCATCTTAAAAACAAAAAAAAAAAAGAAGTGGAGAGGAGCTATAATATGATCCTGTGGGTTCTTCCCCTTTGATTTAGGTTTTCTTCACCTCTCCTCTAGGTTATTTATATAACCTGAGTAATTATTTTAACTGAGTCAGATACCTCTTTTCAGGACCGTCAGTGAATTAGACAGGGGCGTACATTTAATAATTAAATTTTGGTTTTTGTCCCTCATTGTTGTTTCTTTGTTCTTCTTTGTCTCTTTTGTTGTCTTTTTTTTTTTTGTAATAATTAAGTTTTTACACTAAAACGCAACACTTTGAGATGAAATTCCTCACACTAAGGCTACAAAATACAAATTAAATAAGTTTAACACTTACTCTGTGCAGTGGAAACATAAAGCAAATGGGCCATACTCATTGTTATTAGCCAGCCAAGGGTGCTGAGGCAAAGTACCAGGACTCTGCGGGCTTTTATAAAGGGCATTTATTTGGGGTAGAAGCTTACAGTTACCAGGCCCTAAAGAGTCCAACTCAAGGTACTATAAGAGGTACTTTCTCACTCAAATTCTGTTGCTACGTGTTGGTGCAAGATGGCGGGCGATGTCTGTGAGCGTTCAGCCTGCCTTCTTCCTCTTACGGTTTCGTGGTCCCAGCTTCTTCCCGTCTCAGCTCTAGGCTGGCATATCTTTCTAGGCTCAGCTACTCTGGTCTCTTCACAAGGTCAGCTGTAAACTGTCAGGCTCGTCGCCCTTCCCAGGACCTCTGTGGTGTCTAATGGTGTCTCTTCCTCTGTGTTCTTCCCTCTGTATCTACTTCCATGTGAGAGTCTGTTTTAATCAGCCCACCAAGGGGGTGGGGACTCAACCCTGCATGCCCTAATGATGTGGTCGAAACAAAGCCCTAATCTTGATTTAATAAAGTAAAAGGGAAACCTCTGAATTTAATACAGTCAAAGGGGTATCACATTCAGAGGAACAGACCAGTTTACAAACATAATCTATATATTTTTTTGGAACTCACAAATAATATCAAAACAGCCACACTCACCATGCCACAATTAGCCAGCATTCTATGTTGAATGTCAACACTTACCACTTTCCCATCACCCCCTCTTAGATATATGTGAAGAAAATGAAGAGATTTCCAGGTCTCTGAAACTGCCACGAGCTACCATGAGCAGAAGTTGTACAGTATGCCTTGTCCATGATATTAAATAGTGGCCATCTCTGAAACCAGAGTGAAATTCGACCTACCCTCGGGCTCTCAGGAAGAAACCATCTACACTTTCATTTAGCAGATACTAGTGGAACTCTGGCTGAGCAGAGAGGCTACTGCTTGTAGTTCACGGATGGTTACGCAAACCTGAATTGTATTCATGATGACTTTAATGATGGAAATAGATGCTGTGCAGTGAGTGGGTTTTCTAGCTCAAGTGTTCTCTGACCATGAGATCCCTGTGACGGGCTTTTTTCAGAAGGCTATTATATTATGGCAGCCCAGCAGAAGAAAACAAAACCACATATTCATTGCTATAAATATCAGGCCTGTGAGTGTAAGGCTTCAAAGTGTGAAAAAACATGGTGTTATTGGTAGATATCTTGATGATTTCCCCAAAATATTTTAAGTCACTCATGGTTATTTAGAGAAAGTAGTGAAATGTTTTTTTCTATTAGAATTTGAGCATTCTGAATTGTTGGAGATTGATTGGAACAGCATGATTGGAACAAATAATAATTAAATTGGATTGGAGACCATAGTTTGAAGACAAAACATGGTAGTTGAGAGTTACTATTTCCAAGGATGCTGTAAAGTCACTACAGAATTCCTGTGATCGTAGCTTAGTCTTCCTCCACTGGAGACCATCACATGCCTTTCTCTGATATGTATGTATTTTTATTTCCTTTTCATTTCCTTATCCTTAAGGTTTTGTGGATTTTGATGCTGTTATGAATGGTATTTGTTTAATTTCAAAATTTGCAGTTGTTCATTGTTTGCGTTTAGAAATACAGTCCATTTTTGTTTGTTGACCTTATATCCTGCAATTTTACTAAACATTTACTAGTTCTGAGAACTCTTTTGTAGATTCATTTTCTATATAGATGATCATGCCTTCTGCAAATACATTTTTTTCCTTTTCCAAGTCATGTGCCTTTTATTCCTTTTATTCCTTATTACAGTGGCTATAGCCTCCAATGTAGTGTTGAATAAAAGTGGTGGGAGGGGAGCCAACGTGGCTCAGTGGTTGAGCACCGGCTTCCCACATACGAGGTCCCAGGTTCAATCCTCGGCCCTGGTACCTAAAAAAAGAAAAAAGTGATGGGAACAAACATCCTTCCCTTGTTCCTGGTCTTAGAGGAAAACTTTCATTCTTTACCAATAAGATGCTATCTGCAGGGTTTTTGTAGATGCCCTTTTTCAGGTTGAGGCCATTTTCTGCTCTTCCTAGCTTGCTCAGAGTTCCATAAGTGACAATAAATTTTGTCAAGTATCTTTTGAGATGGTCATATGGATTTCCTTTGCTAGTTTTTCGATCTGGTGAATTACCGATATTTAAATATTGAACCAACCTTTGTTCCTGAGATAAACCCCACTTGTCATAATGTATTATCCTTTTTTAATATGTTGTTGATGTTCTAATATTTTGTTAAGAATTTTTCCTTCTGTGTCCATGAGGAATATTGGCCTGTAGCTTCCTTTTCTTGTAATGTTTTGTTTGGCTTTGTTATCAGCCTAATGCCAGCCTCATTAAATAAGTTAGGAAGTTTCTTCCTCTTCTTTCTTTTAATAGTTTGTGTAAAATGGGCATTTTTTTCTTGAATGTTTGGTATAATTCGCCAGCAGGACCATCTGGACTGGAGATTTTGTGTATGTGTGGAGGGAAGCTTTATAATCACAAGTTTAAGTTCCAATAGATTTAGGGTTATTTTAGGTTATTTGTTTCTTACTGAGCTTGTCTTTCAAGGAGTTTGCCTATTTGCTCCAAGTTGCTTGAAGTTCACAATATTCCTTTATTATCCTTTAGATCTCCATAGGATCTGTGCTGATACCTCCTCTTTCATTCTTGATATAAGCAATTTATATTTTCTCTTTTTTCTTGATCTGATCAGTCTAGCTAGGGGTTTGTCAATTTTTATATTTACAAAGAACCAGATTTTAGTTTCATTGGTTTATTTTCTGTTGCTTTTCTGTCTTCTGTTTATTTGATTTCTGCTCTTTTATTTCCTTCCTTCTGCTTGCCTTGGATTTTGTTTGCTTTTCTTTTTCTAGTTTCTAAAGATACATCACTGATTTGTGACCTTCATTTCCAATATAAGCATTTACTGCTATAAATCTCCTTGAAGAACTGATTTAATTCTGTCCCACAAATTTGGGATATATTGTCCTTTTATTTTCATTCAATTCAAAATATTTTCTAATTTCCCTTGTGATTTTTTTCTTTGACATATGGGTTTGTTATTTAGAAGTATGCTAACTTCCAGATATTTGAGGCTTTTCCAGACATCTTTCCAATACTGATTTCTAACTTAATTCTATGTCGATCAGGGAGAAGGCTCTTTAAATATGTTGAGGTTTGTCTGTCTTGGCAAATGTTTCATATGCACTTGAAAAGAGTGGTGTATTCTGTCGTTGGGTGGAGTTTCTGTTAGGTCAGGTTGTTGGGCAGAGGTGTTCAGGGCTTCTGGCTCCTTACTGACTTTTTCTTTTCTTTTCTCTTTTCTTTTCACTTGCTCAGTCAGTTACTGAGAGAAGAGTGTTGAAGTCTCCCAATTGTAATTGTAGATTTATCTGTTTTTTCCTTTTAGGTCTATCAGTTGAGGCTTTATCTGTTTTGTTTTGTTTTTTTTTTTTAACTATTTTTTTAATTAGCTTTTTTTTTTTTTTGGATTTTGAAATTAACAGATGTTTAATGTAAGGAATGAGGAAAATTGTTAAAAATAAAACAAAAACCATCCAAAAGTTTTTTGTTTGTTTGTGGTGTTTTTTGTTTGTTTGTTTGTTGTTTTTTGAGAATGATACTTTAGTTGTTTTAGCTTACAACTGAAACTCTGGAAATTGCAAATTAACATCCTTGCCAGTGAGCTTCTTATACACACCAGAAAATGTTTCAGCCTGTGTTCTACATTGTTCTGCTCGTGCGTTGTCTAAATGAACCTTTATAAGCCGGCTGCCCTCCAGTTGTACACAGATTCTCTAGCCCACAGTTTCACTTGGGAAGACCAAGTCTTCAAGGATTGCCTCGTCACAGTACAGCTCCTGGGACACTTTTGCTTATTTTTTGTATGGCTTTTTGAGTTGGCTTAGAAGTCTCCTCTGAGCAATAAAGACAGCATGCTTTCCACTGAACTTTTTCTCTAATTCATGTACTAGCCGGACTTGGAAAGACTTCATTTGAGGAACAGGAACAAAGTTTTTACTAGCTTTCCAACCACCACCACCATCAGTTTCCTTGGCTGCTGGTATATTGAGCTACCTTAACTGAGTCTTTAGGTCCGAGCTCATCTCCAGCCCAAGAAGAGTCTGAAAAATGCCAGGCTCGAATTCATCTGGCTTTTTGCCGTTGAGCTTCACAGTCTTTGCTCTCCAACTGAGCATGGCCTTTTTCTAGTGGAGCATGGCCTAGGAAGAAGAGAGATATTTTCAGTGAGTAGAATTGGAGCTGATCCTTCAAACTTGTTCATGAGTCGTGATCATTCTTTGTTGTTATATATAAGAACTATTTCAGAAATGAAATTTCTAGTCACAGTTTTGTTGTGATTTTGTAAATAAGTTAAATTTATAAGCACAAATGAGTCATAGACTTTAGTGATAAAATATATTTAATGATATAATTAAATGTTACTAACGTTTAAAAGGTGTTAAATACAAGATCAAATTATGTTGACTTTAAAAAGAGTGATATTGTCATTAGTTACTTTATCCTTTGAGAAGATGTAATAGATTTAAAATCACATTTAAAGATTATTGAAGATGCTCTTGTGATACTTTTGTGGATTTTGTTCTAAATTAATCTTCTTTGTTTATTAAAAGCAGACACTCGCGTATGGAGACATGAACCATGAGTGGATTGGCAACGAGTGGCTCCCCAGCCTGGGCCTCCCACAGTACCGCAGCTACTTCATGGAGTGCCTTGTCGATGCTAGGATGCTGGACCACCTGACAAAGAAGGACCTTCGAGGGCAGCTAAAAATGGTCGATAGTTTTCATAGGTACTCTAATGCAAATCAGTTCTTACTCGTGGAATGAGAGGTGGGTTTTTTTTTATTTAATATTGCCAACTTTAATCTTTCTAAATTATTTATTTATTTGGTAAATAGGAACAGTTTCCAGTGTGGAATCATGTGCCTACGAAGGTTAAATTATGACCGGAAAGAACTGGAAAGAAAAAGAGAAGAAAGCCAGAATGAAATTAAAGGCTAGTATATTATCTTCGATAGATTGGGCATATACCTGCCTCTCAGTGTATTAGTAGCCTTGGTGACTTTCTATTTTAAAACCGTCAGAAAAGGCTTTAAGTGGAGAAAACTACTCTGGCATCATAATATAGGGGAAGGAGAGATGGAAGTGAGTTTATTTCAGCTCCAGCAGCAAGAGAACTTGCGTCTCTCTTGTTGTGTTCAGTCTGTAGGGTCAGTGTCTGAAGTGAGAGGTTTCCCTATGACTGTAGAAGTTTCCTGTTGTTAGGGCATGTGTCCCCTTATTCAGAAATGCTCTCACACAGATGGCCAAGACCCTGCTGTTTGCACACTTGGTTAAGTGTGATCAGTACGGCTTCAGAGGGTGTCAGAGGCTTTGGGAGCCCAGAAGAAAAGTGTGCAGGGTACGGGGAAAGCGTCACAGTTAACATTTCAGCTGGTCCTTGAAGAAGTGGGGACTTCTTAAGGGGGGCTGGGGCCCATGAAGAAAAGGCATTTCAGTTAGAAAACAAAGACAGGGAACTCTCAAAGGGTTTGGGGTGTTCAACTGGAAGACATAGGATTTTCTCCTCTGGAGAATTCCCATCTAGCTCTCTGCTAAGAGTGAGCAATTCCCTGAAATAGCAAGCGCAAGTAAATTCTCCTTGAGTTCCTGGACTGTAATGTAAGGAAGTCACTAATGATGGAATTAGTGGCAATGTCAGGTAGGGCATGGGGGCCATTCCTAGGTGCCAGGCCCTGTTCCCAGCACCTCCACGGCTTGATGAAGTTCTTCCTTACCATAGACCGCTGTGCTTTTATTCCCAGTTTTCCCTAATAAGGAAACTAAAGATAAGTAGAGAGTTTCTAGGGGAAGATGTTCCATTTGAAGAGTAGTTACTCATGATTGAATTAATGCAAGTTATGAGAAAAATCATGTGTAAAAAATATTTATACACACACACACACATACATACATACATATATGCATACATATACGCATGACCCTTTATCCAAAGGTCCTTGGAAATGAAAAATGCCAGCCCATTTCATTTGCTTTCTGAATATGTTTTAAATCTTCCTATACTTCACCAAAGCTCTCTGTGATTGGTGATTGGATATGTTTTTACAGTGGCTATTTTTAGATCTCTTAAAGAGCAAATTTAATAACTTACTTATTTGTATAAGATCTTTCCCAAAGTCTCTAACATGCCAGAGAACATATTTATGTTTCTCTGTTTTTAAAATGGGAAAACACTAACAAAGCTTTCAAGATCATGAACAAGAAGTTTGTGCTGAATTAACCAAGGCTCCCGGGGATGGTGCCGCCTGCTTTTAAAATGTGAAGGAGGTTTCCAGAGATGCTGTCACCTGTATGTGGGACGTGTTCTCCCGCCTTAGGCACCCAAGCTCTTACTCGTTTTCTGGTTTCAGGGCCCTGGGTCCTCATCATTTTCTATTCTCTAGAAATAAAATGTACACAGTAACTTCATCTGTCCCTCTTGGGTTTGTCAGGTCCTGAAGGACCATGACCCACGGTGGGAACCTTTCTTCTGCATTAGAGGTGTGCGCGATGACAACAGCTTTCTGAAGCCACCTTTACCATTGTTTTACCATTGTTTTTACTCTTCCGCAGACGTCCTTGTCTGGAGTAATGAGCGAGTGATTCGCTGGGTCCTGTCGATTGGTCTGAAGGAATATGCAAACAATCTTTCAGAGAGCGGCGTGCACGGCGCACTTGTGGCCTTAGATGAAACCTTTGATTTCAGCGCGCTGGCCCTGTTGCTGCAGATCCCCACGCAGAACGCGCAGGTGAGCGCCGCAGCCCTGCACGTGTCCTGAGCCCAGGTGCTCAGTGGAGTCTACTCCATATGGGTCGGTAATTATTTGTGTGCACAGCAAGAAATTTAACAAGAAACTTAGCAAGAAAACTCCGACAATTAGTAATCTCTTTCCACACCTAATCTGTAATAGAATAGTTGGAAATCAGCAACACTCAATTTTTCATTATTAGTGTCTGTCCTCTTTCTCTGGCAAGCATGAGAGTCTTGAGATAAACAAAATAAGGAGAAACCGTTCAGAAGAGTGGCATCTATTTAATTCTTGCATAGAAAGAGAAACATTTTTAGCTGTGCCACGGGAAGTTTCACTAATTTGCTTCTATGGTAATTGCCTTATATAATTCTTCTTGAATCATGGGCACATTTGAGAATCAGGAAATATTTTATTCCTCTACAGAACATTGCATGTCTTTTGCCAAGAACCAGGCTCTCGCCATCCCCCAACGACAACCTACTCAGCACAGTTTTTTATATAATTTCCAAGAGACCATGGACCCCCTTGACCCCCAAGCCCATTCATGAACTCCACATAAAAAACCCCTGCTTTAAAATAGTATCATGATTCAGCACATCCATTGCAAGTATTGAGTTTTTTAAAAACTCTCAGTTTAAAAAAGAAAAAAAAAGATTGTGATGTTCTCTAATGTGTTTCGAAGTAGATTAATGAAAGTTTGGGAATTTTTGTTTTTTATGATTTCAGGCTCGTGCTATCTTGGAAAGAGAGTTTAACAACCTTTTGGTTATGGGTACTGACAGAAGGTTTGATGAAGTAAGTTTTTGGCCTAATGTTTTAACTTTACTTCAAATACAAGCCATGACGAGCAGATGTGGCTCGGTGGTTGAGTGCTGGCCTCCCACATATGGGGTCCTGGGTTCATTCCCCGGTCCTGGTACCTCAAAAATAAATAAATAAATGTAAGCTATGAACATAACATGTCTTTTATCATATGTAGGAAAGCCACGTAGCCAGGATGTCTCTTCTAGATGTGCAGATAATGTTATAAGTTTCGGGCTCTTAAAAATTTATCATCATATGAGCTATTAAGAAACTAATATTTTCAGTAGGGTAGGGTGTTTTTTTTTTGTTTTGTTTTGTTTTTCTGTTTAATTTTTGGTACCTCATAAAAACAGTTTCCACGTAATAAAGCAATGGTTGCAGCACAAGAACGGGGTCTGTTGATTGTGTATTGGGAACGTCTGGATATCCTACCCCAATCCAGAGCCGTGGTGCTTTTGGGATATGTTTCAGAAGTATGTTAAAAACATAAAAGGTAAATTTCCCCTAATACAAAACCATGATTCACTTATTCCCACACTATTATTTATTTTAGGAGAACTCATAAGATGATACACTTGTTCACTGTATCCTGGTTTAAGACAATCATTTAAAGCTTGAAAACTTTTTTTTTTTAATTTATCACCCCCACCCCCACCCCATTGCTCACTGTCTGCTGTGTCCAGTTGTATGTTCTTCTGTGTCTGCTTGTCTTCTCTTTAGACGGCACTGGGAACCAATCCTGGGGCCTTCCAGTGGGAGAGAGGTGCTCAATCTCTTGCGCCACCTCAGCTCCCTGGTGTCTCTTTTTGTTGCATCATCTTGCTGTGCCAGCACTCCTGCATGGGCCACCTCGCCGTGCAGGCCAGCTTGCCTTTCACCAGGAGGTCCCAGGAATCAAACCTGGACCTCCTATATGGTAGGCGGGAGCCCAATCGCTTGAGCCGCATCCGTTTCCCGAAAACTGTTTTTAAGATTATGTGGTGTTTGGGTTTTTTTTGGTACCAGGGGCCTGGGATTGAACTCATATGTGGGAAGCCCACGGCTCAACCACTGAGCCGCATCAGCTTCCTTGAATTGGTTTTTCCATTTGATTGTTGCTTTATTTTGTTTTTTTTAGGAGGCACTAGGAACCAAACCTGGGACCTCCCATGTGGGAGGCAGGCACTCAATTGTTTGAGCCACATCTGCTCCCTAAGATTATGTTTTTT
>PVKH010037886.1:0-11399 GCA_004027955.1 Chaetophractus vellerosus | reverse complement strand
ATATCTCCCCTTCCCCCCGCTGCGGCGACGCACCGAGAGTGGTCACTGTGCAGGCGCGGCTTTCCCCGCTTGTGGGCGGTCTCTGCATCCGATCACGGCCGGCTTTCAGTTCGTGGGTGGCTGGCTGCGCTCCATTCGCGGGGGAGCTGCCCTGCCCGTGGAGGCTCTTGCCATGTCCGTGGCAGCTTCTTGCCCTGCCCACGGCGGCTCCGGTCCGCCCACGGCGGCTTGCCATTCTCAAGGCGGTCTGCCTGCTAGGAGAGGTCCCCGGGAATCAAACCCGGGGCCTCCCATGTGGTATGCCGGTGCCCTATCCACTGGGCTATGGAGCCGGCCCTTGTATCTTTCTCTTTTTAAGGCCTCCAGTAATAGGATTAAGTCCCACCCTCGTTCATTTGGGCCATACCTTTGTAAAAATAACATCTTCAAGAGATCCTATTTGCTATGGTTTCATACCTATAAGAATGCAGATTAAGATTAAGAACATGTCCAGACTGGGGTACGGAACTCAGGTGCTATCCACATGATTTATCACTGTTGACATTGACCTTGATCACCTGGCTGAGGTAGTGTTTGTCAGGTTTCTCCAATGTGAAGTTACTCTTTTCACTCCCTTTCCATACCCACTCTTTGGAAGGAAGTCACTTTGTATAGCCTACACTAAAGGAGAGGGGAATTATGCTCCACCTTGAGGGTGGAGTATCTACATAAATCATTTGGAATTCTTCTGCAGTTGAGATTTGCCTATTTTCACCCATTGGTTTACTCATTCAATCATTTGTAGTAGAAGTGTGGACCCATGGATATGTATTTTATACTTTGGGTTATGATATAATACTACTTAATTTTTTTGCTAAAATTGTTCTGGCTTTGGCTATTGGGAGGATTTTCAACAGCCTTTTGTGTTATTTTGACATTAATCCATTACTGTGGATTTGATTATAGCATTTCCTTATTTTCTGACACTACAAGATGTTCAAGGATCATCTTCTCTATTTTCAGTTCCATTACAAGTTTAACAAATTACTATCCAGGGGAATAAAAGCCTTAACTTTTGGAATTTGCTGATTTCTGTCCTGTAAATGCTCCTCCATGGCCAGTTTCAAACTACCAATATGATGTCCCTAAATGCAAAGTTGGGAAAAGATACACAGTAATGAATCATTGTGTAGTATTTCTCACACAGATACAGTGGATATAAATAACTCAAGACCATAGATAATAGTAAAATGTAGTAAAAGAATTAGGAAAACATGAACTTTTACTGTTTATTACATGTGTATTTTATATTATTTATGGAATTTAAGTTTATAACATTTAATTTTTAAATAATGGCTATATTTAACAACAGGCTCACCAAATTACCAGAAATTTAGCCACTGGCTCTTGCAACCCAACTGTGCATACCACTGAATCTAATCTTGGGCTATTTGGGCAGAATGCATTATAATGATTGTATTAGTCAGCCAAAGGGGCACTGATGAGAAATACCAGAAATCTGTTGGCTTTTATAAAGGATATTTATTTGGGGTAGAAGCCCACTGGAAAATAAACATGATATAGCAATTATATTTAATGTAATTTGGTTTTAAATAGTTACAACCCAAAATGGAAAATAATAGTGAATATTCTTTAGGATGTTTTTTAAAATTTAAAGCAGTCTTTTCCAACTTAAAAATACAAAATTCTATACAACATTTCACTCTTAAAGCTTTGGTGAATTCTGCTGGAGCTGCCTTTTTGAGTGGGGTTAATAAATGTCACATAACAAAAGGGTAAACTAAAGATAGTTAAACCATCTGGAATTTCCTTATTATTTCAATATAAGATGCTTTCGCAAGTTTACTAGAATATGAATTATCAAACTGCTGCTCTCCACATTAAACATTCTCTGAAAACAAACTCCTTCCCTAATAGGCTCAACTCTAATGCTATCTGTGTTAATTGCACAAAACGTCATTTCTGAAGGTAACCAAACATAATTCTGAAGGTAATTATGTTCACAATAATTGCCTAAATGTAAAAAGCTGATGGCATCACACATGTAACCCCACTGATGACAATGCACTTCTCATGTTGTGGGTCCCAGTGTAGATTAATCTGAAGATGTTTAGGATCCCATGAATGACTTCAACCTCAGTGACCAGCATTCATTTGGAGAAAAGATTTCCTATTTTCATAAAATACTCATTGAAAGATTCTTTATGAAAATTAGTGAATTGTAATCAAACATATTTGAGACTCTTTAAGCTCTGTAATGAAGCAGTTTATGTTGTACCCTAAAACCTGGGTCTTTTTTTTTTTTTAGAGAAATTGTAGGTTTACAGAAAAATTGTGCATAAAATGAAGAGTTCCCAGATACTACCTTATTATTAACACCTTGCTTTGGTGTGGTATATTTGTTGCAATTGATGAGATACATTTTTTATAATTGTACTAATAACGATAGTCCATGGTTTACCTTAGCGTTCACAGTTTGGGTTGTACAGTCCTTTGGAATTTTAAAAAAATTTTTATACTAGTAACATATTTATAACCTAAAATTTCCCCTTTTCACCATGTTTAAATATATAATTCAGTGCTGTTAATTATGTTCACAATATTGTGCTATCATCAACATCATCCATTACCAAAATTTTCCCATAATCCCAAATAGCAACTAAAATTAAAATTTAAGCATAAACTCCCATTCCTGACCCCAACCATGGCCTCTGGTAACCTATATTCTAGTTTGTGACTCTATGAATTTGCCTATTCTGATTATTTTTTATCAATGAGATTATGCAGTATTTGTCCTTTTTTGTTTCACTTATTTCACTCAACATGATGTCTTAAGGGTTCATCCGTATTGTCACATATATTAGAAGATCATTTCTTTATATGGCTGAATAATATTTCATTGTGTATATACACCACATTTTGTTTACCCATTTATTGGTTGATGGGCACTTGAATTGCTTCCATCTTCTAGCAATTGCAAATAATGCTACTATGAACATTGGTGTGCAAATATCTGTTCAAAACCCTGCTTTCAATTCTTTTTAGTATGTACCTTGAAGTGGGATTGCCCGATCATATGGGAAGTCTATATTTAACTTTTTGAGAAACTGTCAAAAATGAATGAGTGCTCCTACTTGTCCACATCACACTTAAAATTTTCTGTTTTTTCAATAGTAGCAAATATGAAATGGTATCTCATTGTGGTTTTGATTTGCATTTCCATAATAGCTAATGATGTTAAGCATCTTTTCATGTGCTTTTTTAGCCATTTGTATATTCCCTTTAGAGAAATGTTTATTCAAGTCTTTTGCCCATTTTAAAATTGGATTGTATGTCTTTTTGTTGTTAAGTTGAAGGATTTGTTTCTATATTCTGGATATAAATCATTTACTGGACATCTGGTTTTCCAAATATTTTTTCCCATTGTGTAGGTTGTCATTTTACTTTCATGATACAGTCCTTTGAGGTGCAAAACTTTTTAATTTTGATGAAGTCCCATTTACCTATTTTTTCTTTTGTTGCTTGTGCTTTGGGTGTAAAGTCTAAGAAACCAGTGCTTAACACAAGTTTGCAAAGATGGAAACATGTTTTCTTCTAAGAGTTTGATAGTTCTAGCTCTTCTTTAGGTCTTTGATTCATTTTGGGTTGATTTTGTATATGGTGTGAGGTATGGGCTCACTTTCATAATTTTGCATATGGTTATTCAGTTTTCCCTGCACCATTTGTTGAAGAGATAATCTTACCCCATTGAGTTCAAAAATCAATTGGTCATAAATGTGAGAGTTGATTTCTGAACTCTTAATTCAATTCCTTTGGTCCATATGTCTGTCCTTGTGCCAGTACCATGATGTTTTGATTACTGTGGTTTTGAAATAAGTTTTGAGATTTGTGAAGTGTGAGTCCTACATCTTTGTTTTTCTTTTCCAAGATGACTTTGGTTATTGAGAGTCCCTTGCCCTTCCATATTAATTTGATGATTGGTTTTTTCATTTCTGAAAAGAAGGCTGCTGGAATTTTTATTGGGATAATTTTGAAATTGTAAGTCACATTGGGTAGAATCTGTAAATCGCTTTGGTTTGAATCTATGACCATGGAATGTCCTTTCATTTATTTAAGAGTTCTTTGATTTCTTTAGTAATGTTTTGTAGTTTTCTGTGTATAACTTTTTAATATCCTTGATTAGATTTATATCTAGATATTTGATTCTTTGAGTTCCTATGGTAAATGGAATTGTTTTCTTGATTTCTTCAGGTTTTTCATTAGTAGTGTGTAGAAACTCTACTGATTTTTGCATGTTGATCTTGTACTCTGCCACATTGCTGAATTCGTTTACGAGGGCCAGTATCTTTGTTGTGGATTTTTCAGTGTTTTCTCTATAGAAGAACATGTCATCAGCAATTAGGGAACGTTTCACTTCTCTTTCAATTAGGATGCCTTTTATTTCTTTCTTTTGCCTAATTGCTTTAGCTAGAGCTTCCAATAACATGTTGTATAGCAGTGGTGACAGAAGTCATTCTTACCTTGTTCCAGATATTAGAGGGAAAGCTTTCAGTCTTTTGTCATTGAGTATGATGTTAGTTGTGGGGTTTTTTGTTTGTTTATTTGTTTTTTGGTACCAGGGCCAGGGATTGAACCCAGGACATCATATGTGGGAAGCTGGCACTTAACCACTGAGCCACATCTGCTCCCTGGGTTTTTAACATATGTCCTTTATCATGTTAAGGAAGTTTCCCTCAATTCCTGGCTTTCTAAGTGGTTTTTTTTTTTAATCAAGAAATGTGGGGAGGGTGTGGCTCAAATGGTTAGGCGACCGTCTGCCATATGGAGAGACCTGGGTTCAATCTTCGGGACCTCCCGGTAAAAAGGAAAAAAAAAAAAGAAGTATGTTAGATTTTTGTCACATGTCATTTTTGCATAAATTGAGATAGATGATCATGTGTTTTTTTCTTTCATTCTGTCAATGTGGTTTATTATGTTGAACCAACTTTGTATATGTGGAATAAATCCCACTTGATCATGGTGTGTAGTAAGGTAACTGAAATAGATACCTGTTTTTAATTTTAAAAATCTTTTTAATTTTACCAACAAAATGGGAAGAAATGTAGCTTTCTGTTTTATTTGCTCAACAAGAGCGCCAATAAAGTGAGTGCCTAGAAACTACAATTTTGCGTTCACAAGTATATTCTAATGATTTACGCTTGTTACTTAATGAAGAATAAATAAGGATAATGTTGATAAACAAGGTGGAGGACTGCTAAAAGCTTTTCTAACATAACCAAAAGTATAAATCTTACCATTTATAAATGAATCTTGACAAATATCAAGTCCCCTTCAAAGGTCAGGAAGGTTTTTATCCTTTGAGAAGGGAATATAATTTTCTTCTAAATGGAGGAAAGCCATTTCATGTTTTCTTGCAGACTACTAACATCAAGTTACTGGGCAATTTTGCTTTCACTGGTTAAAGAGTGAGAAGAAAAAATAGATCTTGGAAATGTCAACAGGGTCTCTCTAAGTTTTGAAGTTGATAGCAGATGGTAATCAATTCTCTCCTGAAGGAATAAAGATTAAAGGCCTTTATAAAAGCCATGTTTTTGCTATAAAACACATACTATCAACATGGTTTAAAAGATTCTAGGGAGATGCAAGTACCACAAAAATAAAGGATGATTTTGTTCAATCCAGATGAACTAGGATGGAGAAAGAATGGGTTTTCAAGGCTCTTTTGATCACTTACTCATAAAAATAAAAATTATTGGCAAATATACTTGATTGGATCCTGTGTTAGTATTTCTTTGTCAGATGCGATTATCATAATCATTTTAAATGAATCATTTCAAAATATTGAATATATATACTCATTTTAAAAGAATTATTAAGTTCACATTTTTAATGTTAACATAAGCACTTACATTGTGGCAAGCAATCTGCTAAATACTTTAAATCTATTATTCCATGTAATGCTTAATACAACCCAAGGGAGTAGGTGCTATTGTTACACCCAATTTTACAGTGAGAAACCTGGGACATAAAGAGGTGAAGTAATGAGGCCAGGGGCTAGAGGGGCTAGAGTTAGCAGATCAGGCCTTCTAACCCAAACAGGCTAACTCCAAAACACAACTTGAGCTCTCAGATACTTCACTGTAAATTAGCTTCACCTGTAGAAAATGTTAAAACTGCAGATTCCCATATTTCCACCCAAGAGAGTCACCTCAGGAGGTCTGGTGGGGGCCCAGTAACCTGCCTTTTGAAAAGGTGCTATGCATGAATAATATGCAAGCAGTTTAAGGATTTTATTTAGAGAAGTACTACCTAATGTTTTACTGCCTCTTTTCATCTTTACAAAGCAAAGCTTATTTCAATACTTGCTCAATTCACAACAGAAATTAATATGGGTTGTGTTATCCATACTATTAGGTAATAACCTAGGCATATTAGCTAATTTAGATCAAGCATCTAACATATACTATGTTCCCGGTCACTGTTTAATTGCTTTAAATATATTAATCCATTTACTTCTCACAGTAACTTTATGAAGGAAGAATAAGTGAAAATTTGTGTTTCCACTACAGTGTGTTTTTATAACTGATTTGTGCAGGCAAAAGAACAAAACACTCTCTAATACAAATAATATCATGCTATTGGCTGGTGTCTGGTTTTAATAGGCTAGTGTGCCATCTAAATACTTGTTTGCTTCCACATTTTAATCTACCACTTTGCCTTCTTAAAATCCCTACCAGGGAAGAAAAGAAAATCCATCTGAGACTCTCTTATATGGAAAAAACCCCAAAACTATTCAATTATCACAGCTGAAAAAAATGGCAATACATACAATATAATCAATTATAGATTGCCTACAAGAAATGTAAAGTCAATTTGAAGATGTGCTAGGTAAATTCTGAAGTTGTATCAGTCAAGATAGGCTTAGTTCTGCTCAAATGACAAATACTACCAGATTGTCAGAGGCTTATCAAGAAACAAAAGTTTATTTAATGACTATGAAAATTATGCTGCAATGTCAAGAAACTCTCCAGGCAGGTATCTTCTATGTGATGGCTTAAAATTCCATGCTGCTTTGATTTTGTGGCACTTTCATGTCAAGATGTGATGGCATGATTGCTGTAGTAATCAAAAAGAGAATATGGAGACTTACATACCAGCTTGTAAATGGTTCTACATGGAACTGACATGCTTCAATTTTCACAATTATTTGACTCAACCAAGTCACTTTATTTCAAGGAGGAGGAACTGTAATCTTCCCACATGTCCAGGAAGGGAAGGAGAACTGGGAAGACTCATGAGCACTTACTTTGTCTACTATATAATCTGTTGTATTATAGATGTGGTGTCTTGGAGCTATGCACCCCAGAAAAATATGCATGTTCTTAATCTTAATCAGTTCCTGTACATTCAAACCCATAGTAAACAGGACCTTTTGAAATGTTATTTATAGTTAAGGTGTGCCCAAATGAGTCAGGATGGTTCTTACTACTTTTACTGGAGACGTTATAGAGAAAGCCATAAAGGAAAAGCCAGGAGGAAAGAAGCTGGAAGTTCACAGAATCTAGAAGAGAAAGGATAAGACACTGCCATGTGCATTGCCATGTGATGGAAAGGCCAAGGACCCCAGGATCCTGGAAGCCAGTCCCAGAATGCTACAGCCTTGAAGGAGAAAGTATCACCTTGCTGATGCCTAGATTTGGGGCTTCTTCTATCCTCAAAACTGTGAGCCGATAAATTCCTGTTAAGGCCAAAGCCATTGTATGGTATTTGTTTTAGCAGCCAGGAAAAAAAAACAATAGATAACAAATGCCAAATAAAATCTTAACAGTTCTTTCCATGAATACAAATATGTTATGCCTTAAAGAAAATTAAGTCTATTTCAAAAATGAACCTGGAATATCTAACATGGTTTCTAAAAAACTCTTTTTTTTTTGTATAGTATATGTTGTACCATAATTAGTTTTCCATTGTTTCAGGTTCCTGATTCAACTAGGTTTCATAGAAGTCTGAATATTTTGTCTATCATCAGGAGCAGTAGCTATTTGCTAAATCAAAGAATAAAAAATCTCAAATCTGTAACGATCATTACAGAAGCCCTGATAAGAAAGTAGGTTGTAAAACATCATTAGTGGGACAATGGAAATCTCTCTAATTTAGTATATTTATAAATTGAATTGAATTGAATTCCAGTGGTGAATTTTCTCTTTTGGAATTCAAATATCCCAATATGAATTTGAAAAATTAAGCTAATTATGTAATTTGTAAATATTGTATTTCTAACAGGAAGGATCCAGGAACTAAGAGATCTACTTTAAGAATAGATTGATCACAGAAGGAGAAGCACACATTTTTAATACCCCACAAGAATTGGGTTAATCAACTACATGATCCCAAGTTCCCTGGGATCCTGCGTGATTTCTCAGCCAAACAGAGTAATAATGCTGTTGTTACTATTGTTTTAGGTTATGTAATATACCTCTTTCAAAGGCCTGAAATAAAGACATATAGGCTCCAAACAACAGTAGATAAAAAAGGAAATGGAAGATAAATGTGCATTTCATTATTTGTTCTGAATGTTTTATAACATTTTAATCTTGTAGTAATGTAGACAATAAGAGTTAGCAAACTCAGAAAGACTTGGATGGCTTGACAATGAGGGTTAGAAGGCTGAACAATTCAGTCTTATTTTTCCAAATCAAGATACATCAAAACAAAGAGAAATATGCTCCTAAGTAAGAACTTTGTGAAAAGATTCAATTTGTTGCCAAATCCTGAAACGTTATTAGATTGGAATGATCAAATCAGGAAGGAGAAGAAGATAGACAATATTTCATTTTGACAAGTACAATTAAGATACTGAACAAAAATAAGAAAAAAATGTGCAAAAATGTATTGTTCCGTGACTTGATGGCTTTACACATTTTGTATTCTAAAGTTATTATCCTAAACTACTTACTTTTTCTAACAATTCAAATGCAACTCAAAACATAATGACAAAGTGCTTCTAGGAGATGATTTTCATTATTATTATTTTTTAAGGGTAGGCAAGGAGTCAAGAGTTTATTAAAGAAACAAGAAAAGTAGAAATAAGTACACAACCTGAGACATGGGTTGCAGGCATGCTACAGTATAATATACCCATTGTTTTTTATATTTAAATTTTTTTAGCATAAAATAATTTGGGGAATATCAAAATACGGGGACTTAGCTTTCATTTATCTGGTCAAATCACTAGTTGTTATCACAGAATCTAAGTTTCTACTAATAATTTCACAAGTATTTATTAGATACTTACTACGTTTCTAAACCTAAGATCAGATATTTTGATCTTCCATGAGTGCCAGTGTCCTTGGGAAATAAGAGTGTACCAGATTGTTCACCCTAGCACATTTATACATATGAGATCAATCAATATAAGTCAAAAGAGGGCAATGTGAAACCTGAAGTATGGACAAAAGATGGAGTAAATGTCTTACTAAGTTTATTTTGTTAATCACAGAATCATTTTGGGATAATTGTACACTCAGGGTTTTATTTTTACAGTATGATTCTGGCAAAAGGGTGTGAAGAGAGAATGAAGGTCAGAGAGAATATGTATGAATATACTATTGGAGGGAATTTGAAATAGTCTCAGTAAGAGATGATAAGGGCCTACATTAAGAAAATTACAGTGGGCCTAGAAAATTCAGTAAACTGTTTTGAGGTAGAGTCTAAACAGTTGAGGAGGAGAATTGAAGTAGAAGAAACATTTCTGAACTATTCAGGTATCTAGCAAATTTTGTAGATGGTGACATCCATTAATCACAGTGGAAGATCAAGGCCTTCACCTAAGTTTTTTGGATTGCTTAAGCTTTAGCATTCTTGTTTTGTCCCAAAATAGGGGAAGAGTTCCTTAAATATTTACTGAGATTGACAATTCTGCCAAACTTGGCAGGCAGAAACTAAACAAAATTTAATTTTGTTCAGAAAGGGAAAAATATGGTAGTTCATTCATCTCATTATTCTACTTATTTGAAAAGAACTTTCATTAAGCTACTAGATTTATCAATTAGGTCTTTGCTAACTGCACAAAATCAGTTTCAGTAAAATGTGCTTCTCCAGTGGTGGGTGGGAATGTTTATACATAGCATTTTGCAATGATGAGTAATATTTAAACAAATGAATACTAGGGACGAAGAGTAGATGAACTTTTAATAAAGTTTAATGGTGTAGGGAAGATGGGGGAGAAATTGTGGGAGAAAAGGAAATGTATTGTTTGTTTTCACTTGTTTGTTTAGGATTTATTTGCAAATGGAAAGAAACCATAAGAGAGAGAAGTACATTAAATATGGAGGGCCAAAAATCCCAGTGGAGGCAACAGGAAAAGGATCTGACACAAGACTTTTCATTTGTTTTTCAAATTTTAACCTTCAGCCTGGGATCTTATTGAGAAATAGGATATAAAACAATTTTAGAGCAAGGGCACACACTTATATCTGGTTCTTAAGTCAAATTTCAAAAAAATTAATGAAAACAGGATAACCTCTAAAAGCAAACAAATATTCTGATAAATTATTCTTTTGATTGCTCAGGTAATTCAGGTAAGCAATGAAAGATTTCATTGATGTAAGAATCATTAGCATAAAATTTCATTGAATATTTTAAAAAGTAAGCATAATGGGAGAAACTGTGTCATTGTCCTGAATTATTAGCAAAAAAAGGCAGATTTATTGAAGTTGGTGACGTGAAAATTAATCCATGACTGATGATGAAAGAACCGCACTCCTAAGGATGGGCCATGAAATACTTCTGTGAAATCAGTGCTATGATTTATTCAGAAGAAAATAAAAGATGAATAACATTATGCATATGAGGAGGTAAGAGAAGAGAACTTTCCAAAATGGAGGAAGGAACATTTAAATCAAGCTTGGAATAAGCATAGCATATTGATAGAAAAGTAAATAGACCAACAAATGAGAGTTTAATAAAGAAGGTAGGACCTAGATCAAATGGTTCTCAGCCACAGGTGATTTTGTCTTCCCATAAGACCTTTGGCAATATATGGAGACATTTTGTATGGCCACAAATAAGGAGTACTACTAGCATTTAGTAGGTAGAGATCAAGGATGCTGCTCAATATCCTGGTTTTGTTATAAAAAGAAGCAGAAAACAGCTAAAGGTGTTTGATCAGCTGGTGACATGATGAAATCATGCTAAGAATGACTGGACCAGAAGTGAGATGAAGGATGGTGAGTGAGAACAAGGAAGTTGGGACTGGGGTGAAACAGAGTTGCGATAAGTCTGGAGTGGTGGCCTGGGAAATAAGGAGGAAGAACTTGAAAAGAGAGGAAGGAGGGGGAGGTGGAGGAGGAAGGGGAGAAAGAGAAAGAGGAAGAGAAAGAGGAAGAAGAACAAAGAAA
>PVKH010037885.1:0-11399 GCA_004027955.1 Chaetophractus vellerosus | reverse complement strand
AATCTTTAAAAAAAAAAAAAAAAAGTGTGCTGATCCTTGCTCTATGTAGTCAGAGCATGTTAAAGTTTTGGTGGAGGTTCCTGAGGTTAGTATTTTTAAATTCAGTTTCCCAGTCTGCTTCAGTCCAAGAATGCATACTTGAAAAAAAATAAAACTATCATTTTGAATGTTAGTTTCCAGTTTTCTCATCCATGGCTGGGGATAATACTACTTTGCTGTTAAAAGGAGTAGATGAGGAATGTTAATAAAATGCTTAGCACAGTGTCCAGCACTGAGTAGGAATTCAAGCATGTGGAAATATAATTGAGGAAAGGATAAGTGTTTGTTTTGAATGATTTAGGATGGCATTGTTTTAGAGATTCTGATTTGTCCACAGAGCTGGCTTGAGGGGTCTACTTTATCCCAGTTCTAAATATAACATTGCCTCCATCCTTCCCTTCCTTGCTGCTCCCATCTGTTTGTCTATTTTCTTCCTTCCTCCTTTCTTCCTTTCCACCTTCATGCCTTCCTTCCCCCTGTTTCCTTTTTGATACATGCAAATATTGGGAATGAACTTAGGTCTGTCGCCCAACCACAACTGACCTAGGTAACCACGCCTAGGGAGAGTATGCAGAGAACCTAACAAACACATAGAAGATTCTCAGTTATTGTTAGTTCCATTCTCTAGGCAGCAAGGGGAATGTTAAATAAAATCGTGTAATTTCCCACCCCCTTCCCTTAATGTTGTGTGATGATGCTGTATATTAGCAGCCATATAGGTATGTATAAAGCCCATTCCTGCCACAGCAAGTGTTAGGGCAGATCTCCATGGTCCCACTAACCCAATTTTGTCTTGATCCATAGTGCCAAAGGTTTACTTTCTTCTAGAAGAGGTTTTCTCTTTTTGTGATCATATCTGACAAGTACAGGTAGAAGATTTTTTTTTTTTTAAAGATTTATTTATTTTATTACATATCTCCCCCCACCCCCCCCGCTGTGGCGACGCGCCGAGACTGGTCACTGCGCAGGCGCAGCTTTCCCCGCTTGTGGGCGGCTTCTGCTTCCATTCACGGCCGGCTTTCAGTTCGCGGGTGGCTGGCTGCGCTCCATTCGTGGGCTACCTGCCCTGCCCGTGGCGGCTTTTGCCTTGTCCGTGGCAGTTTTTTGTCCTGCCCACGGCGGCTCTGGCCCGCCCATGGTGGCTTGCCATTCTCAAGGCGGTCTGCCTGCTAGGAGAGGTCCCCAGGAACCGAACCTGGGGCCTCCCATGTGGTATCCACTGGGCTATCAAGCCGGCCCCCACAGGTAGAAGATTAATTTGAAACCTGGGACCTGACTCCTTGGAGTTATTGTAAAATCAGTATTTATATAAGTAAAAGAAAAAGGAAAACTAATTAATTTTTTGTTTTTGTTGGATATTTTTTATTATTTTGTGGTAGTTTTAGTTCTTGTAGGTGTCACAAGAAAAGATAAAGAGGTGAACTTTTAGTCTGATATATTACATTACCAGTAGATCCTTTGACAGTATTATTAAAAATTAGCCACTAATCCTTTGACAGTATTATTAAAAATTAGCCACATTTCTAAATGTTTTAGGCCTCCTCATATGAAAATTTTCTTATCCATAGAAATTTTACCCTTAGTTCTTCTGTTGGTGTTTAAAAAGGGCTTAAACTGGATCAGTATTTCTCACCAAATGTTCCTACCTCTTTAAAGCTAATGCTTAAATACACTAATCCTAAATTTTTATAAAACATCATTGTTTAAAGGTAAAGTATCCTTAATGTTTTCTCATTTATTTTACAGTAAGCTGAGATTTTGGTAGAGGGCATTTATTTCCCATTTTTCTCCTCTGAGGGCACGGGGTCACACAGAGATATTAATTAGTTCCTGAGAACTGTAGTTTGAATCATTATAAAGTTAGGAATTAGTGACAGAGTTGGACTCAGTTGTGGCTTCCCTAACACTGCTCTTCTATCCTTCTGTTTGAACCTATAATTAGTACTAGAGTTGGTAGTTGTGCGTCCAAGAGACTTAAATCTTTGGGCTCTTCATGTGCCAGCTGGGCCCTGAATCTTAATGGAGTTGCAACACCTACTCCAGTTCATTGGTCTCACCCAGGACAACCAACATGGAGGTGATGATGAACAACTGCCATACCAAGGAACCGAGAGAGTCTACAACTGCAAGCAAGAGAGTCCCATCCATCGGTCCCATGGGATCCCAGACCCCTCTCAATTAGAGGTGGATTGGGCATCACCATCCCAGAATCCTCACGACTGGGGAGTGAACTATGGACTAAAGTAGACTTATTGGTATTCTACTATAGACTTATTGTGATTCTAGCATTGGAAGAAATTATATCATTGATGTGGAGGCAGTGGCCAATGGAGGTTCTGAGGGCAGGGAGAGGGAAAAACAGCTGTAATATGGGGGCTTTTTTGGGACTTGGGAATTGTCCTGAATGACATTGCAATGACAAATACAGGACATTATAAAACTTGCTATAACCTACAGAATTGGGTGGGAGAGAGTGTAAACTACAGTGTAAACTTTAACCCACACTTAGTGGCAATGCTCAAATATGTGTTCATCAATTGCAATGAATGTACTTCACTAATGAAGGATGTTGTTAATAGGGGAAAATGTGGGAGGAGTGGGGAGCGGGGCAAATGGGAATCCCCTATATTTTTTATATGACATTTGTATAATCTAAGTATCTTTAAAAAAATTAAAAAAAGTAAAAAAAATAAAGGTAGGAATGTAAATGTTGAATTTACCTTATTTTGTTTGTTTATACAAACCAGACAGAGAGGTTTAAAACATAAATTTGTGCTTGGAAGTTAGTAGATAACATGTAGGATGAGGGGTGATTTTAGATTTTTTTCATTTTTGGGGGGCAGTTAAGAGCATTATCTAGCCAGGGTTTGAGGAGGTAGGTGAAGAGGAGCTGTAAGACTTGGTCAAAGAATAAGTCAAAGATAAATATTTAGTTATTAACATTCTCTTTCTTTGTTATGTGAGGAAAACCAATAACATTGATTTCATCTATTAAAGGAGAAAGAGGAGTGGAGGAGAAGGAAAAAAAGACATGTTTGGAAATAGTGAATTTTCCTTTCCTTTCCTTAGGTCAGCTGCTGATTAACTAACTGGCAGCTGACAAAGAGAACAATCAGGGTATTCTGCCCTTGGACAGCTGGGTGGGTCATTAAGGAAAGTAGTTTCAGTTGTTTAATGAATTCTCTAAAAGACCTTGGGTGTTTAACGGTGACTTGCATGTTACTTCTGTGTTATGTCTGTCACTGTCTTTGTAGGACTTCCATCTCAGTTATGCCAGGTCTGTATCATTCTCCTTAGTAGGCTTTCTCACTTGCTTTATTATGGTCTTGTTTCCATGATTGTTTTTATTTTTTGATGTTTTAGATCAAAGCATTTAGTTAATGTGCCATCTTCCTTAGGATTTGTTTGTCATTGTAAATCATTATTTTAGCAGTGTGTGTGTATGTATAATTTGTTAACTCTCAAAGTCATGTTCAGAACAAAAAGGTCTTAGTCTATTTGAGACTATGGGCAACCTGAACCACAATATGTAAAGCATATAGGGTAGATTTTTCTAGTTAGTTATCTAGAAGAAATTAGTAAGCCTAACAAAAAGCGTTTACTTAAGCAGTTTATACTCTTTTTTTTTTTTTCTCTTCTCACTGTTGCTTTGAAAGTTTAGGTTGTGATTTTGGAATGCTTTGCAAATTTTCTTCTCTAGAGTCAGATTATTTTTGCTATGTGCTTTTATCTTTGATGACGAGTGGCAATAATATTATGGTAAATTGTATTTCTTTCAGTCAAAGGCCATTGGTTTGTTAGATGCGGATGTGTATGGTCCTTCCATTCCAAAGATGATGAATCTGAAAGGAAATCCAGAACTATCACAGAGTAAGTAAAGAAAAGATAGATATTATGATAATACACATTTATTTGGTATCTACTGGTTGTTAGGCAATGTGCCAGGTACTGTACGTACATTATACAAAATGTAGTGTCATGATTCAGAAATCAGACTTTAGGCTTCTTCTGGGTTTGAATTGCAACTCTGTCATTGACTAGCTGTGCTGCCTTGAATAAGTTGCTTAATTTCTTGGTACCTCAATCCCCCATGTGTAAAATAGGGTTAAAATTATACTTACCAGATGGAATTTCTGTGAGGATTAATATAAGTGTACTACATTTAGTAGAGTATCTGGCACAAAGTAAGTGATCGAAAATGTTTGCTCATCATCATTGTCCCTTTACATTAAATGTGTGACTGTATGGAAACATTTGAATAGAAAGTATATAATATACTTTGTGAGAGAAGAAATGACAGCTATTTTCTCTAATCTAGTTTTTTTCAGATTTGTCTTAAAGTGTTTAAAAAACAAACTCAAAATACTGGTTTCTCCATCTACCCTCTTCACTATCATCTGTAGTAGTAATTATTTCTTTGAATAAATCTTTAATATTTGCTGTTCTCATCATATATAAAACTTTAAGAATAAGGAAATGGCTATGATAAAAAAATGAAGAATTGGCAAAACTGGTAATTTTACTTGAAGAAATATTTTAAGTGAAATTGGTTTATTAAAATTGATTTCTAATTATAATAGAAGTATGAAGTTGAATCGTTTCTTTTTGTCTTTTATGGGTTTTCTTTTATCATGGGTCTAAGACAAAAGACTATTTACTGAGAGGTATTTATGGGATTGTCTATGTAGATAATGGAAATATTTTTGTTGTCCTTAAAGGTTAATTGGACATTGTTTGCGTTTATTTAAGGAGCTTATGTTTAGGGTTCAGTTGTTGGAGTCAATTATAATGCTCGGTTCTGAGTACTTCTTTTTGAGACAATAAAGATTCTCCATAACATTTTGAAGGAAACTTGAAGATCTAGGGATGTTAAAATTGACCCTAGCAGGGAGTGGATATGTCTCAAGCAGTTGGGTGCCTCCCTCCCACATGGGAGGTCCCAGGTTTGATTCCCAGTGCCTCCTAAAAAGAAGATGAGCAGACTCAGTGAGCAGATAGAAAGTGCAAACCATGAGGGGGGTGGGGCAGGGAGAACTAAAATAAATAAATCTTAAAAAAAATTGACCCTAGCAGTCTTATATTGCCAACACACACTTAGCTGTTTTCTTGTTTCATGAAAACATACACTTAAAAAGCTGTTATTCTAGTGTCTTTGTTCTTTGTCCTATTAGTGGAATGCATACTTAGAATGCATATATGTGACTGAGACTAGAAGTCAAACTTTCACGAAGAAGGAGTAATGATTTTGCATACTTTAAATAATAGCCCTGTTATGTCTGTATCTTGATTAAAGTAATGTGAAAATTGTAATGAAGCACATGAGTGATGGCAAATTGGAGCCCTTGGTGTCAGTCTTTTCTTAAGTCATTCTGTTCAGTTTATGCCAACATAAATACTTTTAGTGAACTTTAATTTCTCTTTTCTTGTTTTACTCAAGCTATAATCTTAACTTTGATGTTTGTAAATTAGCTGCCATTAAATAGGCTTCCTTGTAACGATGATATACTAGAAATCTTGGAAAGCCTGAAGAGTACTTTTTCTTTGCATTCACAAGCTGATCTTAAGTCCTCCAAGAAATAAATTGAACGATTAAAGCATTCACTTTAAAGAATGTAGATCCCCCCACTAGATGACTCCCTCGTCAGTTTGCTTGTTGTTTTTGCTCATTGTCTGCTCGTTGTCTGTTTCTTTTTTCTTTAAGAGGCACCGAACTGAACCCGGTACCTCCTATGTGGGAGATGGACGCTCAACTGCTTGAGCCACATCTGCTCCCTGTTTGTTTGTTTTTGCCAGTTGTCTGCTCATAGTCTTTATTGTTGTCTGCTCATTGTTTTGGTCGTTGTCTGTGTGTTGTTTTTTTTTGTCTGCATGTTTGCTTTTTTTTGCTTGCTGTCTGCTCATTGTTTTTGCTTGATTTCTGCTGGTGTCTGATTGTCTTCTTTAGGAGGCACTGGGAACCGAACCTGGGACCTCCCATGTGGGAGGTGGGTGCTCAACTCCTTGAGTCACATCCGCTCCCAAGAATGTGGATTCTTAAAAGTCTAACTTATAAATTATTTTTTGAATCTTAGAAAACCTTGCCACTATTATGCCAGTTGGTATCATTTTGACATTTCTACATTTTATTATGCTAATTTATCCTGTGGACCTTCTATTGCAGAAAATACAATGTGATCTGAAGTTTTCTAATTAACAATAAAGAAAACTGTAAAAGATTTGTTTTAGCAGTTAAGGATTTGGGGAGATAGACCAGTGAGCCAAGTCCTAGCTGTTCTAGGACTATGCTGGGCAACTTTACAGATAGTTGGATTTTGGGATTGTCCCTTTCTCTTTGTTATTTAAACAAACATATAGTAATGCAATTTTAGTCAATTTGTTCTTTTAAAAATGTAGCTTAAGTGGTTGAGTGGTTGAACGCCTGCTTCCCATGTACAAGATCCTGGATTCAATCCCTGGGACTGCCTTGGAAAAAAAAAAAAAAGCTTTCCATAATAATCTAATGTTAGGGTTGGCAGAGCCAACATTTATTCACATTCTTTTATCTTGTTTTTTCTCTTTGGGGAGATTCTGAAAAAACCACATATTTGGCGGTTATGTAACACTTTAGTCTTGATTATCAAGAGAAATTTTTTATTTGACTCTAGAGAAGGGAATTCAGCAATTGAAGAAAAATTTACATTTATAATAGTTTTGGGTTTCTTAGGTTGAGAATGTTTCTATCAGCTTAAAATGACAATAGTGATTTGTCTACTTCATTATGCAAAATTATGGTAATTAAAGTCTAGCCAGTTTGTAGAAAAGGTATTACACAAAAATCTCAATAGGTTGACATTGTAATGCCTGCAAATGACCAGTTGCTTTGGGAACTTAATGGAATTTAGAACGAAACCCATGTGCACTTGGGGAAAACTAGCATATAATAATAAATATAACTTTTAAAAATATGCCAGTTATTTTTCTCCATTTTAACTTTCCAAATAACATAATATTCCAATTTCATATTACAGTACATCCAAATTATAGTGCTAGAAATTATTGAGTAGAAAGGTTTTCAATTAAGTGGTAGTTGAACTCAGAAATGTGTTGCTACATTTCACGAAATGTAATATACTTTTTTGTGACTATGTGAGGGTTTTCACTAACCTTTCTAAAAATCACTCTTATTGGTGGAAATATCTGTTATCTTTTTGTTTTGTAATGATTTGTCACCTTCAGAATACTTGTGAATTTATTACTAGTTTTACCATAGAGAGTCTTTTAATGTACTTATCTAATAAAATAGGAAATTCTTAAGGCCTGTGGAGAGAGGTTACTAAAATTGAAACGTCAAGTAATTTTATTGAGAATGACACAGTGCTAATTAATTACTAAATGTGAAACTTTTTGAGTAGGATCCATTTGTCTTTTCTATTGTTGTGGGATAGTAATTTTGCCCTCATATCACAGTATTTTGCTTTATCTGTCTTAAGCTATTAAGCTTTTTTCAAGTTTAGGACTGATTGTATGTGTGGGCTTATGAGGCAGAGAAAAATCAGTCTGGGCAAAAGACCTTTTATAATAGCACTTGTCTCTGGTAAGAATGACCAGGAACGGACTAAGATTTCTTAAAGGTAATTTAAATGCATAAAGAATGAGAGAGAACTCTAGATATTGTGAAGTGACTCAATTGTTTCTTTCTAGGGAAGAGAGTTAGGGGTGTTGCTGAAGTTGTTGACATGGATGGTTAAGTTCTGGTCCAAAGTTTCTGATTTATAATTTGTTTCTTTTGGTCCTTGTTTTGTGGATCCTTGAGTGTTCACTTGATGCTAGAGTTCCTCTGCTGATCTTTGGGGAAGGTTCTGGATGTATTCCATAATCACAGTGTTACACAAATGACTTTTCCTCACTACTTTCCTTGGATTCTATTTATATCCTCATTTATACTTAGTATATTAAGACAAAGTGATATTCTTAACATAATCAGGGGTTGAAGGAACCGTTAAAAGTTATTTTAGTTTGCTCTGGCTTTAGGTGATGTTACCCCTGAAATATCTCAGAAATGAGAGTAAAGTTCTTTGAAGAGTCCCCTCACTGTAGTTTATCAAAACAGAAGGCCACCTATCTCTCTACTTGGCTCATAGTTCCTTGCATACACTTCATTGTACAGGCCTGAACTAAATACCCATGTACCGTAGTGAAATCCTTTTCCCTTTGCTCTAACATTCTTGAGCTGAAGAGTAGCCCACCTCTGTTTGGAGTCTTACTAGTTCTGCTGCAAACCATCTTAGTCCTGGGCTGCAGCAAAGTAAAGTCAGTGAAGAATGCTTTACTTAACCACAGAACAACTCAATATGTTTTAGTAGCTTCTGCCTGTGTGCAAATAGAGTTGACCAGATATATCTGTGTATGTGTCAAACAGGTAGTACAATTTTGTATTTGTGATTAGCACCTACCACACCAAAAGATTGGTGGGGATGTGATTCTCCTATTCCTCATTTACTTTTAAAATTTGAAATTCGAAAATTATATCAGAGGGCTATCCTTGAGATATAACTTAGTAGTAAAATATAGTAGTAATGTGGCCATATCTTCAGAATAACATATCTGTTAAGGGTGTTTGTACTTCACATTTCTCTCTTCCAGTCTAGTTCCAGGTTTACAAAAAAAAAAAATACCCCATTCTTCTCATTTCCTAACCCTTTGGTCACTTTCAGTGTTTCTCAAAGTTTTCAGTATGTTCTCTCAGATGAGAAAAATAAGAACTTAACTATTGTTAGGTAGTGAGAGGATTAGATTACAGTTTTATTTGTAATACTCTTTTTCTATTTATGTGCCCTGTGATGATTTTGCTTTTTAAAATAGGCCCATATTGCTGATTCATTGTTACATTAACAATTCACTGGTTCCTTTAGAAACCTTTTAGGGTTACTTTAACAAAACCTGTGCGGCTTTTTTATTTTTATTTTTATTTTTTTTAGGTTAACAGTAAAGCATTTAAAAAGGAAAATAGTTTGATGAAATTAGGATTTAAAATGAATTTTGAAGGTGGAAGATATGGGAAGTATTCATCCATAAATTGGGAACTGCATGGGAAAAGGCATGAGGCCATAAATAATAACACTGTACTAAAAGGCATAAAAAGTTTTGATGGTCTAGACTAACTAGAGAGAGAATAAATTAGACATGTTGCAAAAAAAAAAAGGGAGGGGGGAGGCAATGGAATATGGCCTACTTTTCACCTTCCTTCAGGACTCTCTCTCTGAATGAGGTTTGAAGTCCACCTAGATTTTGTGTGTGGTGTGTGCATCCACAGAGTAGTGAATTGAAACGATCTCGTTTATTTAAGTTTAGATAGATTTGATACTGGACATCATAATACAGGGTGTTTTTCAATAGTGTCTATAGTGTCAAGCTAATTAATCAGTTCTTTGAAAGAGCAGTCATTACATAACTGAGGAAAAATATAGTAGTGAAGTGTCATTGGAAGACTCAGTAAATTTCGCTATAATCCTTCTGTAAATTTCAGTTTGGAAACGTCACTGGTCTACCAGTTATGATGAATTGTATCTTGAAATTGCTCCATTTGTTATCCTTTTTCATCTCATGAAAATTGATAGAACTTATTACATTTAGAGTCCTTAATGTTAGCATTACCAATATTACCATTTGTATTATCAATACCAGAGAGTCCTGCATGATCAGGTCCCATGCGATACCTACTGCTGCAGTCTTGATTCCAACAAGCTTACCTTATTACTCAGTGAACACCAATCACAGTGGCCTCTTTTTTCTAATAAACCCATCACTGTGCTGTCTCAGGACCCTCAGCATATTTTATTCTCTGTCCTGAATGCCTCTCACCTCCACTGTCTTCTCCCTCTCCACCCACAAAAGTAGAGGACTTTTTTGCTTGGTTTGTTTCTCTGTCCCTAATGGTTGGTATGTGTATTAGTTAGCTACAGGGGTGCCTTTTGAAATATACCAAAGATTGGTCGGTCTTTACAAAGGGTATTTATTTGGGGTAGAAGCTGACAGTTACCAGGCCACAAAGCATAAATTTCTTCCCTCACCAAAGTCCACGTGTTGGAGTAAGACAGCTGGCGACGTCTCCAGGGTTCAGGCTTCTGGGTTCCTCTGTTCCCGGGGCTGCGTTTCTCTCTGGGCTTAGCTTCTGTTTCCTCCACAAATTCAGCTGTAAACCATGAGGCTCTCTATGCTTTGTGTCGCTCCACAAGGCCAGCTGTAGACTATCAGGCGAATGGCTCACTCCAACATCGTTACTCCATCTCAAAAATCTGCTTCTCCAAATCTGCTCCTTCTGTCTTTTGTCTGGCCTTTTATACTTGAGACCACACCCACCGAGGGGTGGGGCTCAACCTCCCACTGATGTGGCAGTTAACGCCTCAGTCACGCCCAGATTAGGAGATCAGTCTACAAGCATGATTCAATTTATATTTTTGGAATTCATAATTACATAAAACTGTAAAACCATTACAGTATGTAATAGATGCTCAATAAATTTTAGTTGAATACATGAATAAACTACCTCCCCTGTTAAATTTCTTGTACATTAGCTGCATAATTTCTTTTCTGCTTTGGATATGTAACTAACTTAATTTGCAAACAATACTTAATCTTTTTTTTAATAATAAAAGTAGCTTAAGACGTTATTGTAGTAGTTCATCTTTCTGATATAACTATGAGTGCTTTTTTCCCGCATTCTTAAAAAGAGGAAAAAAGAAAGTACCTATATAATTGGTTATTAGACTTTCGAGAGTTAGGTTATTGTGATGGCTAGGCTAATGTGTCAACTCGGCCAGGTAATTGTGCCCAGCTGTTGGGTCCAGCAAGCCTAGGGCTAATTGCATCTGCATCAATCAGCAAGATTGGATGAAAAATGGATGACACTGTTATCCATTCAGTTGACTGCTTATAAAAGGGAACTGATTTCAACATTCGGAGAGAATTTCCCAGCTCGTCCTTTGACAGCGAACTTCTCCCAGGAACTCATCGACGACCCTTCATCAGTCTTTCATCGGAGCAAACTCATCAAGGACCCTCCATCAGTCTTTCATCGGAGCCCCTGGCTTGCAGCCTGCCAGCGGAACCTGGACTTGTGTATCCCCATGGTCATGTGAGAGACCCTTATAAAATCTTATATTTTTAACAGAGATCTCGTGTCGATTCTGTTTCCCAAGAGAACCCTGACTAGAACAGCTGGTACTGGGAGTGGTTCTTGAGGAACAGAGTCTTAAACATGGGATATCTGAGGTGGTTCTCTACTCTAACAGGACTCAAGGGTACTGATGACTCCCTTTCCAATAATGAAGAGGTTGCTAAGAGTCCATGGCGTGAGCTGGCAATAGAGATACGCAATATAG